>CAUYRH010050058.1:0-43927 GCA_963574655.1 Perodicticus potto
TTGTTCAGGAAAGTTAGCTGTCGGGATGCCCAGCTGCTTGGAGCCCCGGCCAAAGCCCCGCACCACTTGGCCCCGGCAGAAATACGGCAGGTGCCTCATGATGCCGTCCGCCCGGGGCATGGGCTGCGGCCCGGTCCGCGAGTCCGGTGGAGCCGCCGTTGAGGCGGTGCCCGGACCCCCGGACCAGCCGGGAGACTCCGGCGTGAGCGCTGCCGGCCGGGCGGGCGCACCGGGGCCCAGGAGGCGCCGATGACACGCCGCGGAGGGTCCCTCACGTCGCTGACCCAACAGAAGCCACACAGGGACTCGGAAGCTGCGTCCGGCACTGTGCTTATTTCAAAAAGCATATACTGACGGACCCAGAGGAATTGGTAAATTGATCAAACTAAAGCAGAGATACAGGACTAAAGTGATGGAGGCTGACTTCCTTGAAATCATAATGTTCACTATTCTTTCTCCCAGACTGTGTAGAATGTTTTCTCTCAATGCTCTGACTATTGGTTTTATGCACATTTACTATAATTTATCAAGTCAGTAATTTTTGCCACTGCTTGCTGTGGACTTGTGATATGGAGATTTAGTTAAGGAATCTAAGAATATGTTGCAGATACGCCTTTCACCCACACAGCTCAAAAGATGATGAATAAAATCTCTTCTGCCTCCTTCAAGAGAGGTGAGTTTGCTAATAAACCAGGAGGAATTTCCATATCTAGTTAATTTGGTCATAAACATGTGCATCTAATTTGCAGTTCAGTTGATAAACTGTCAATTGTCAAAATTACCAGATAATATACTTTCCCTTGGTCAGAGGAAGGGCCACCAATCATGACCTAGAAAATAATAATATTAAGCAAGAGAGGAGTGTCCTGTAAAACCCAAAACATAAACAAAGAAAATAGCTACATTTGTACAGCTTTTTGGACAGCTAAAATATGCAAACACAGGCGTGCTTAGAGGTTTGATGCTCTTGAAAGGAGGGCCCCACCAATCAGCTAATGGTCAGAAGCGTTAATGGTGGCTGTTTGTGTCTTTGGCCAAAGAACAAATGTCATTGCTCTTTTTTTTTCTTTTTTTTAAAGTAAATTTATTTCAGGTTAATGTGAGGGTACAAACAACCAAGTCAAAATATTGGCTGTTGTTAGGTAGAGTCCCTCTTGTGGTTATGTCCCACACACAAATGGTGAGCCAAACACCCCCACACCATGCCCATTTGGAGAGAGCACCCCAATTGCCTCCCGTCTCTTGATACTCCTCCTCCCAACTTGAATTCAAATGAGTTTTTCTCCTACGTGGGCATGCTTCAGATCATCTATGGGGCTTCATATTAGTACTAAGTACATTGGAGAGTTGCTTTTCCATTCTTGTGATACTTTACTAAGAAGAGTGTGTTTCCACTCTATCCAGGATATTACAAAAGATGTGAAGTTGCCATCTTTTTATGGCTGAATAGTATTCCATGGTGTGCATGTACCACAATTTGTTAATCCATCCCTGAGTGGATGGCATTTAGGTTGTTTCTGTGTCTTGGCAATTGCAAATTGAGCTATGATAAACAATCTACTTCAAATGTCCTTATGATGAAATGATTTTTTTTCTTTTGGGTAGATGCCTAGTAGTGGGATTACATAGTCAAATGATAGATCTAATTTGAGATCTTTGAGGATTCTCCATACTTCTTTCCAAAGAGGCTGTATTAGTTTGCCTTTCTTGGATTTAAAATTAAATCATTCTTTAATACCAAAGAGTTTTCTCCTCATTAAATTTGAAGATTCTGTTTAGGTATATATCCTGGCTTTCCAAATCAGTTGTCAACAAACATGTAGTAAGAAGATTGTTGTTGCAGACACATACAGATAGACAATAGGTAAGTAACAGAAAATGATGGGTGATAGATAATATTGATAGAGATATAAATTATAGATAATGAATTATAGACAGATGACAGGTAATAACTAGGTAGGTAGGCTGAGTTCTATTTTAATTGTTTAGTTGCTAAGTTTAAAAACTTGCTTTGATAGGGTGTTTAAAGTACTAAGTATGATAACCAGATTTGTAAAAATTTCTCTCGAAATTCTATAGTAATTATTTTCTTGCTTCAGTCAATTATGAAACATATAGTATGAGGTTTGCCTTTGTGATTCACCTTCAATTTTTAAAAATTTATAACTCATTGAGTTGTTCTTTTGGTTATTATTTATATTTGAATCCAGACTGATGAATGTGAATTTTTACTGCTCTGGGAGTTAGATCTTGTATAAAATAAAGACTTCAAGTGACACATAAACATAAGTTACTTCATAGAATTAAGAGTTTAAATGAAAGTTTTAAGTAAATATAAAAATTAAAAACAGTTTTTAGTGTGTTTTTTCTGAGCTTTATGTTAAATCAATTTGAAAAGCACTAAAACTTCTTTCTTCAATGAATCTAACATATCCAACACATAACAATATTTGTGGTGAAAACTAATATCTGCTTTTGGGAATTCTTATGCTTCTCCTCCTTCTTTTTTTTTTTGTAAATTTATTGACCCCCTTTGGATAATATTTGTAAACCTACTGAGGGCATTTGTCCCTTTGTGTAAGAGAGTTTAAAAGGTAGTATTAGGTCAAATGACCAGGCTGGGGAAATTTAAAATAAATTCTTTTAAAATAGTTTTACATATGTTAAAGACTTTTAATGTTTGCAGTTGTTTTCTCTTGAATCACCAGTTTACCTAATTAAAAAAACAGACATATAACTGTATATATAAAAACAGGTCAAACTGGATTTGTGCAGGCACTGGAATTTTAAAACACCCTAACTCTCTCCTAGGCTGATGTTGGGTGTTTACCTATTATAATATCTGCTAAGTATAAAAATTAAATACTTTGGAGGGACCCCTTTCAGGTTTATGATAAAAATAAAAACAAAAAAGGAAAAACATAAATCAGGAGATCTATTTAGAGTATCATCCTCTACTATCTATTTTCTATGGCAGAAGCTTAAACATCTAAATGGAATTTGGTGTTACTAAGGAGACATGTTGAGATTTAGTATCCTAGGACATCTAAATCTTGATTAGCTGCTTTCTTGCTACATGATTTGAGATTAAATCCCATAACGTATTGGTTACCTGGGAATCAAATAAGAAACTGCTGTAAACCGTAAAGTTCTTCACATAAAATTATCCATAGAAGCAGAATATCAGGAGTAGCAGGGTAAACTGGGTGAAGTTGCCTAAACAAAGAGCTTTTCTAGCACCCCAAATCTTCCTTGATTGTTGTTCAAGTTGTTTATGATTGCACCCTGCTGACACTTCCTCACAGGTACGTATCCCATACATTGAACGACTCGCTCTCCTTTTAACAGAAACTTCTCATCATCAACACTTCTACTATGCCAGGGTCCGCAGACCATCTGGCTGGAGTGACAACTTCACTGTTCGTACCACAGTCCAGCCCCACTGTAAAGTTCTTTCCTACTCCAGGCCCCACTCATATACAGTGTCCTCTTCCGACAGTCAGTATATGGGCTAGAGAAACAGTACTGGTTGTTGAATGTGTCCTCACCAGAACCCAAATAGACATACAGTCACTGATCTTTCCCACCCATTTGTCTTTTACATTGGAAAAGATAGGCAGAAAGCCCCTGACCACTAAATGCATAAAATATTCATGGAAGTGAAGGGGTCCTGAATCCTCACAGGTCTTATTTATTTATTTAGACAGAGTCACACTCTGTTGCCTAGGCTAGCTAGAGTCCCATCACATCAATCTAGCTCACAGCAACTCAAACTCCTGAGCTCAAGAGATCCTCTTGCCTCAGCCTGCTGAGTAGCTGGGACTACAGGCACCCATCACCATGGGCAGCTAATTTTTCTGTTTTTAGTAAAGATGGGTTCTTGCTCTTATTCAGGATGGCCTCCAGGGATCCACCTGCCTCAGCTTCCCAGAGAGTAAGGATTACAGGTGTGAGCCACCATGCCTGGCCCCTCATGGGTTTTATCTCCTACCTTCCCAAACAAGCTTGTCTCACCAAAGTCAACAGCAGAAGAGTCCTCTCTTGCTCATCCTGTGTGATTAGCATGATGTCAATTATCTGTCAATATGAAGTCCTTGGGATGTCTCAGTGGTCCAGATCTCTTCAGACTTTAACAGAGCCTGGAAGGTTAACATAGCACTGAGCCAAAACTGTGTAGGAATAAAATTAACTAACCTGAGTGTGAACTATGTTGGATGCTCTTTTCTAATTACAGTAGGAAGGAACACACCTGACTAATCACTGTCTCAACATCACCTGCTCTAGGAACAAGCACCAAGCCTGACAAACCACCTGCACTAGGACCACGACTTGCTAGAGGTCAAGACAGTCTAGTCATTGTCTAAAATCCAGCTGGTTTCTGCAGGGGTAGAAATAGCAAATTAAATACAGACATGCTAGGCACCACTCCTTTGCATCCTTTATCCCGTTCGTGGTGACATTACTCTCTGCTTTCCCCCTCCCCAGGTTACAATATTATCCTTGATTAAGTGTCTCGGCTGGAGTGAAGTTGGGAGAAGTGACAGAGAAGCTCAATTTCCTTTCCCCATCATGATAGAGTCCTTACTCCACAGAACAAGGCTCCAACATGGAGGTTATTCCAACTGCCAAATACAGCAATTATAGCAATATGTTTGATAGAGAAATGACCACTGGGTATGTCCATAGACCCAATGGGACCAGGTAGGGCTGGATTTTAACCAGAACTCCTTTCATTACCTTGGGTTTATACTCCACCGACAGTGAGAACAAAGTGATACTTTAGATATCCAGGCATCAATGTCCACTCCAACTCTGTGACCAATAGCCCTTAAAATTTCTGAGGGTTTCACTGTCTCCATGGCATAATTGCCCAAGGAATGGCTGTAGGTCCCTTTGAAGAAAGGCTGGGAAGTACAATCATCCCAGTATATACTTGTCACGATGTTGCCAGAGACTTTCTTTTAAGGGCCTGGCTTGCTCTTCAGCCAGCAGGTCCTGCATCTGAAAATTAGCTCAGAACTGAGAACTGAGCAAGAGATAATCACATTTTATTGGGGTGACTTTGACCATGTTGACTCTCTTGCTCTTTCATTCCTGCCTGTTTTGGTTATAATTATTAAGCAGTGCTCTTTTTATCTTCCTACCTATTTTATCTCTACATAATGGTGTGGTTTATATATTTCACTTAAAATGGTAAAATATTGATTCTAAGTCGACTTTGTAAAGTTAAGTGTGTCCTTTGTAATCCCTAGAAAACTCACTAAAGTAATAACACAATAGGTGAGGCAAAAGAAATACTATAAAAAGTTCCAGTGACCCCAAAGAAGTCAGAAAATGGGAAACAGAATTAAAACTAGAAAGAAGAGAGAACAAATTACAACCCGACAGTCCTGAATCAAAAATATCAGTAACTACATTAAATATAACTGGTCTAAACACACTATTTAAGAGACATATATTGTCAGATGAGATCTGAAAATAAATAAACACAAAACCCCACAACTCCACTATATGATGTCTATAAGAGACTCAGTTCAAATACCCAGAGAGCCACAAGCAGTGGTATGCACCTGTAGTCCCAGTTACTCAGGATGCTGAGGTAGGGGCATCACTTGAGTTAAGGAGTTTAAATCCAGCCTGGGCAAGATAGCAAGACCCCATCTCTAAAATAAAGAAGCAAATAAAAATACACACATGTAGATGAATATAAAAGGATGGAAAATCTACACCATGCAAACAACAATCAAGGGAAAGTCAAATGACAATATTAATATCAAACAAAGTAGACTTTAGAACACTGAAGTTCCTAGAGATAAAGAATTTTAAATGATAATAAAAAAGTCAGTAAACCAAGAAGACTTAACAATTTCAAATGTATGTGCCTAACAACACAGCTGAAAATACTTCAGGAACAACCTGCTAACAGTAAAAGGAAGTTTAAAAATCCCTAATTTTTGTTAAATTTTTAACATTCTTTCCTCAGTAATCAACAGAACCAGGAGACAGGAAACTAGTAAAAATATAGAAAAACTTAAAAATATTGTCAACCTAACTAAATCTAATAGCTATTTACATGATATTCCACTCAACAACAAAATATACAATTTTTCAAGTGTACATGAGATATTCACCACAATAGGTCATACCCTGTGTCATAAAATAAAACTTAAAAAATTTGACATAAAATTATGTTTTCTGACCTTAATAGAATTAAACTTGAGTTCAGTCATGAAAAGATTACAAGACACTTTTCAGATATTTTTTATTTTTTTGCAGTTTTTGGCCGGGACTGGGTTTGAACCCACCACCTCTGGCATATGGGGCTGGTGCCCTACTCCATTGAGCCACAGGTGCCACCCACTTTTCAGACATTTTAAAATTAAATATTAACAATTTTAAATAATCTGTGAGTAAAAATAAAATAGACAATAAACTAAACTGAATGAAAATGAAACTGGAAAAAGAGAAAAGAAAATCTTGATTACTTAAAATGTCAGTTAAAGCTAAGCTCAGGCTGCCTAGCCTAAAGCTCTGGGTAGAGAGAGGAGCTTTTCTCTGATTAAGCTGTTTAACTTTCTCACAGTTCAAAGACAGTCTTTTAATTTTGGTATTAGCCACAAACATCTTGAACATAGTAGAGAAAAGCTTACAAGTATTGAATTTCCTCTGTAAGATCACTCTTTATAATACGATACAGCCAGGCAACCAAATATAAATGTCATTAGCTTGCAGGAACTGGCTGAATATTAATAAAAAGACAAACAGTTCGGGAACGATCACGTGAAACTGATGTTTGGCAAAGCCAATAGAATTGAGATCATAACCTCCCCTCTGAAAGCAGTTTTCACAGAAACATTTCATTAGTAGTCAAGTAGTTAGAGCAAGTTCTAGAATGTGGTAGAGACTACGGGGGAAAAAAAAGCTGAATTATCTTTATACAAGTAAGGAGACCAGTGGATAATCTGTACTTCTAGATTCTTTTCTTAAAATTTTCCAAAGGTAAGTTCATTAAATTTTTCTTCTGTTTTGTTTTGTGGGGCTTTTGTGTGTGTGTGTGGTTGTTTGGGGGGTTTTCTCTTTTTAAAATTCCTGTCACCAGATTATAAGTAGGTCCTTATGAACTAAATGCCACCCATGCGTGGAGGAATTATTTTGAAAATTAATGGGCTATTTTTAAGCTTTTTGATATCTGGTGTTCAGTGTTAGAAGATCGAAGCAGTGGGTTAAAAGCTTTTAAGAAATTATGCAACTGTTATATTGTTTTAACCAGAAACTAAGAATAGGAGTAAAAACCCAAAATTGGCTACAAAAATTATTATAAAGCACTTTGAATTTTGTGAATTGGTTTGCAAGGCTGGATTGTTTTTGAAGTTATAGTTATTTGCTTACTGTGCAATCATTTGGTGGCATTTTGGGTAATTGTTTTTCTGGCTATGGGATTGTTTACCAAGAGAATTTGCAAAAGTATTTTTATTGTTTCTATAATTTACTCTCAGGCTATGGCAATTTTAGAAATGTAAGGCACTTTCCAGGATCTTCTACCGATTGAATACAATGAGTCGAATCAGAATGTGAACTATTTAGCTGCTTCTTCTCACAAAATTATTTTAAATGCACAGCACACCGTGGCATAAATAGAATTTCATGCTTCTACAGAATAAACATTTTGTCCTGAATTTAACAATAGTTACAGTTTGAAACTATTTGCCATGTGTACCAGAAATGTGTGTTGTTGTTAATCTTTTAATAAACCACAAAACATGCATGGACTGGGGAAAAACGAAGTAGGAAAATCTAAGGGGTGTGAGGCAGACAGACGTATCCATGCAGGCTGGAGCTGCAGCTGACTCCATAGAAAGGAGATCACTTTCTCAGCCTGTCCGACCTCCTGGAACAGGCGATTCTCCCTTCTTACAGGAGGGAAAGGCAGTTCTCTAAAAAGCGCCCATACTGAATTTTCTGCATAAGACCCACCTGTGGGGATCCCCACTCCCCCTCAGTGAGCACTCTGACCATGCTGCTGATCCTGAGCTGTCTCCCCCTCCTCCTTCCCGGGGGCTCCCTCACCTCTTTACTTGGCTTCTCTCCAGACTTGGCTCTCAGCCCACGAGGCTGGCACCTGTGGGATCTACCCTGGCAGTGCTCTCTGAAGCTGCCCTGGCTAATGTGCCTCCCAGTGGGTTTGGCCCTGGACACCCCGTCTGAGCTTTGACTCTAGGAAGCAGCACCTCACTGCGCACGCCCCCGTCCTCTGAATGTGATGGGGCTACCCTGGGACACGCTCGCCCCTCACCATTCATGGAGTTCATGGCAATCGTGTGGTCTCCATCCCTGGCCAACACGGCCTGAGTCTGGGGGAGGGGACAGGTGCTTCACAAGGCAGGACTGGGCTTTGTGCTCAGGAGTCCTGACCTGTTCTTCCGAGTCACGTCCCCAGCCTGCTTCCTGGAAAACTGATGCTTGTTTGGCTTCGAATCTCTTTCCTTTCTATATTTCAGCCTGTACTCTCCACCCTGTGAGAGCCCAGAAGTCCTGCAGTTTTCGGGACGGGCTCAGCAAATCCTATCTGTGTAGTGTTCGTTGACTGGGGCTCTGAAAAGCCGTGGATTACTATGTTCCAAGGCAGCTCCTTCTGGGAAGTATTCTGTGTCCTTGCTGAGATGGCCTGTGTGGAACTTCCCCTACTAGGGCCGCCCCACACCCTTGTGTCACTTTCTCTGCTCAGGGTTGAACGTGCTAAACCCGTGCTTTGCTGCTCCTGCAAGAGGGACAGGATGTCCACAGCTGGACTTCTGCTCTGGTTGCTGATGTAACAGCCACGGAAGAAAAATGCTGCTCTCTGCAAAAATTTTCAGTAAAAGTCATGGGATGTTTTCACAGTGACCTACACACAGGACCAATGTCCCAGGGTCTTATCCCAGCTAAAGCCATCCAAGCTGTTTATCCCAGCTGCAGCCATCCAAGCCACATTCAGTGAAATTTCTACACTTCGCCTCAAGCACAAGCTCATCTAGATCAAAAGCGCCTCACAGAAACACACAATTCACTGGCAAATTTAATTAACAAATAAATCTGACCGTGGCCTCTGTTATCCTAAATAACCATTACACTCGGAGGGGCTGGTGGACAGGCAGCTGGGCCTGTGTGCCGCCCTCTGGAGTTGTTTATTCATAAGTTATTCATGGTTGTTTGTTCAAGGCTTTCTGTCATAGATAAAGGGAGGGGACTGGGTGCCTCAAGCGCTGGCCAAGGACCCAGGACACTTTAGGCACTTAGTAAAATATTGATGAACTATGAATCTAGTCTAAGGTGGGAATGCTTTGAAGATGTAACCACATTGAGATCAGGGGAATATTTTGTAAACTTACATCCTAGGGGGAGGAGAATCTGTTTAATCTATACTATGATGGTTAATAACATAGCTAATGTTTGTTAATACTCTCATAGAGTATTTAAATAAAAGCAAACATTATAGAGTATTTAAATAACAAAGGGAAACTGGAAAGCAGGGAAGCTGAGGAAATATCCTTGCTGTCTAGAGTTACTGGCATTTCTGTAAATAAAGCAAAACCCTTGAGTTCTCATCCACTTCCCCTTTGACTGGCTTGGGTGACAGGTGGATGGACTCCTTAGTTCAGCAACAAATCTACTTTGTGTGATCTTTAAGTTACATATTGAACTGTATTTTCATACTATAATAACCAGGTTGACCAGGTCAGAATTCAAAGAGTATTAAAATATCTAGAGGGCATTTGTTTGTAAGAACAGGATAGAGGCAATAAAGGTTGTTAAGTTTTCATGAAATAAATTATTGTTTGCTAGAAAAGTCCAAGATTTAAGATTATACATTAAAGGAATATAAATACTTTTTATCTCTTCAGAATGGAAGAAGAAATAAGGGGGAAGGAAGGAAATTATTGTCAATTTAATCAAGGTAAAGATGTAGACAAAACTGGAAGCCCGAGATGATATAGTATCTATCAGTTTAGACTGTTAGACATACAGCAGCTATGAGTGTTTCAGACATTAATGAAATATTTAAAATTCAACTAAAGGTTAAAAATAAAAAGACACTTGTTAAATATTAACCTAAAGAAATCTAGAAGCAATCATTAATATATATTTTCTACACCTAAGTACTTAGCATTTAAATGCACATGCTAAAAACTAACACTAATATAATAAGAAATTATCAAACCTATCACCGAAGTTAAATTTTTTATTCAAATAGAACTCTATCATGAAATGATGGACCTAGTAAATATATCATTGAAAGGGACGCTGAAGATTTGAAGAATACAGTTAGAAGGATTAAATAGATGTGTATAACACATGTGCCCTAAATGGTGATGTACATGTATTTCAAGCATATACAGGACACCTCCAAATACTAACATATGCTGCACCACCTTGGAAGTCAGAAGCCACCCCAAACAAACAGTATCTCACAGAGAAGTCATTTCTCTGATCACAATTGTTAGAAATCACAATTAAAAAATCAGTAAAAACAAAGAAAGGTCAATATTATCGAAGCTAAAAGGCAACCCTAGGTGACCTGCATTTGTGGTCTATTGCTACATTTACATTGCACAGTGAAAAGAAGCCAAGAACCCGTAACCTGCAGCAATAAACACTTAAGTCTGTGATGCTGCAGTGGTTCCTGAGAGAGGCTGACCTCACGTAGGCTTGATCATGTCTCTGGGAGCTGACTGGACGTCACCCCCGACCCGATGGCCGTGATGACTCAGCTTCTGTCACATGCCTTTCCTCCTCTCACCGACTCCACCAGGTCTGCTTTCACAGCAATGGCAGAACCACAGAGAGCAAGGGGTCCTACCCAAGGTCTTGTACAGTGGAGGCTCAGAGCTGGCCTAGCATCCCTCCTGCCTTTCATCTTGGCCAAAGTAACAGTCTGCTTTCATGAGAAGAACTCCAAAATTATCAGGCAAAGGGTTTGGACGTGCACTGGTAAAGAATTGGGGTCACTGGCGCAGTAAACCAACCAATACTATAGTCCACTAGCTCCAGGCTTCGTGTTCCCAGCCACTGTGCTCAGAGCCCAAGCTGAAGCCAAGACGCTAAAGGGAAAAGCAACAAAACTAACATCCAAAGCATAGTATAAATGAAACCACAATCCAGTAAGAAAAGAAATTAATAAGATGGAAAACATAATGAACAAGCAAAATGGTCAAACATTAATAATGCTATTTTTTAGACTATTAATAAATTCAAAAATTTGGCAAAACTAAGAAGAATTGTAAAAGTCTCAAAAAAGAAAGAATTGTAAAAGTTTAAAAATAGAAAAAAAATACATACATATACAGGGTGGACAGAAAGTTCATGTGTGATTTAAATTAGTTTACTTTTTTTTAATTGGTTGGGATTAATTGAGGGTACAAAGAATTAGATTACACTGATTGCAGTTGTTAGGTAAAGTCCCTCTTGTAACTGTGTCCTGCCCCCTGAGAGATGTGTCATACACCGCGATCCCTGTCCCCTCCCCTCTTCCCCTCTCTCCAATTCCTCATTCCCCTTCCCCCAACCTTATATTAGATTGTCTACTGAATTGAGTACATTGCATTGGTATATGTATACCATGGAATACTACTCAGCCATTAAAAAAGATAGAGACTTTACATCTTTTCTATTAACCTGGATGGAGGTGGAACATATTCTTCTTAGTTTACTATTTAAATTGCACACAAACTTTATGTCTACCCTGTATAATATAAGGTTTTTCATAGGTATTTTCAGTTATAGAAATTTTACATTTCATCTTCATGCTAATAAATCTAGATATAATGAATACCTTTGTGCTGAGAATTACCAAAATTACATCAGAATAAGCCAAAACCCATTAATTAATAGACCCTTTGTTCACAACCTAGCCCATCCCTATTGCAGAGACTACAGGCTCAGAAGGTTGTATCAGCAAGTTTAGTAACCATTTAGGATCAGCTCAGCCCATGTGTTACCAGCTGCATTGGAGAATTGAAAACGATGAAATGCCACCCATAATGAAGCTAAGATAACTTTGAAGCTAAAATCAGATGAGGACAGTAGATGAAAAATTATAATTAAGTTATAGTACACTCTAATTTATGTTTACAAAGAATTCTAAGTAAAATATCAGCAAATTCAACTCAGTCAGATTAAGAAAAAATTTCATGAATCTTAAAAATATTTTCCAGAAAACATAAAAGACTATATCCAGCTAAATGATATATCAGCATATTAGATTAGACTCAATCACAAAAAA
The DNA here is from genome assembly GCA_963574655.1 of Perodicticus potto. NCBI lineage: Eukaryota > Metazoa > Chordata > Mammalia > Primates > Lorisidae > Perodicticus > Perodicticus potto. The sequence continues at coordinate 12,260 of CAUYRH010050058.1, forward strand.
ATGGGGAAATACCTATGAAAATGAAAAATTTATCTATGAATCAACAATTTAGGAAAGCAGAACAGCAGTTTTATATTCCTATATTCTAATAGAAACCATTTAACAAAAGTATGTAGAGAATATCATTTCTTCTTTTAAAATTTTCATAGTAATTTTTTAATCTAATACATTAAAATATTATTGTTTTAAGACATAATAAATTACATTGATTTTTCTCATTCTGTGTCTTTCAAATCTGGTGTGTGTGGTAACACCTCTCTCATGTCCCTAGAACCAGTCATGTTTACTGGCCATATGTCCAAGGCTACCATATTGGACAGCTTAGGGATAGGCCACATGTATTAAAAATTATCTTCCCAATAAGTGCAAAAGAACCACCATTAATATTAATACATTGGTTACATCTTTCCAGGATTTTCTCTGTAGGTATGTAGAGTTAGCAAATTATTTTTTCTTTCAATAGAATTAGAGAATAGAAGTGTTTATCATTTCATGGATGAATTGTATCATATTGAAGTCAGGAATGATATAGAATACCACTTATAGTGGCGAAAATTCTACATATTCACTCTTCAATCAGTAAGATAACATGGATGCCTGTTATTACCCTAGCTCTTCAACACTACATAATATTCCCATCTTGTATTTTAGGACAAGAAAGGATATAAAAGATTAAGGGGTCATTTAAGCTGATGTCATTGTCTATATTAGAATACAGGAAGATTTATTCAAAAAATGTGCCACTAACTCAAGAATTCATTGATAGTTTTAGATATAAGATTAATATACAAAATCAGTGGCATTTGCACAAATGAGCAAAGACCAACACACATAATCAATACATCAAAATGCTTGTCATAAGCTATGAATTGTATAAATAATTATAATAAAATTATTTCATACATTTTTTTCTAGTCACTTAAAAATTAGGTAACATTATTACAGGATATAAAATAGTTACTGAAAAAATAATTTGCATATACAAGAAAACTTAATAAAATAAAAACGTTCATTCTTTTTGAATGAATTAATAAATTTAATGCAATGGAAATCTGATCTTTATTATTGAACTTGCTAAAATGTTTCTAAGATTCACTTAAAAGAGTGCACTAGTTAATATAAATGAGGCTGTGAGAAAAAAAAAATCTAACCAAAATTATGGAATGGCTCAAATAAAATAGAATATAATTTTTTGCTCACTAAACTGTCTAAGATGTTTGCTTCTTATTGGTTGGTTTCTTTCCTGTGGTGATTTAGGGACCTGAGTTACATCCATCTTTGGGCCCTGCTGTCTCTTAAGGCATATACTTGGCAGAAGAGGAAAAAGAGTGTGGGGACACACATCTACTTCTGAAGATTATGACTCAGAAATGCACATATTTCTTCTTTTCATATTCCCTTGGGTAGAATGCAATATGTATCATTGTCAGTGGATCTCAGAAAGATAAAGAAACATATTTTTATGAAAAGCTAGCAGTCTCTACCACAAGTAGAAAGATTCTGGAATAGCTGAGACATTAATTTTGGAAAAAATGAATAAGAAGGACCTGTTCTAGCATTTCTAAAGGTTTATTATGAGGTTCTAGTAACTAGGAATGTGTGCAAGAATATAACAAGAGATTAATTGAAAAATAGAATAGTTCAAAATGCATATACACATATAAATATATCCTCATATGCATTAACAGATATACAGACATATATGTCTGGTATATGAGACAGGAGGCATAACAAATGAATAGGGAAAGAATGAATCATGAAGTAATTGGTGTTGGAACAATTTGCTTGACAATGTAAAAACAAATCAACAACAGCTCAGGTGACTATCTTAACATCTTACACAAAAATAAATTCAGATATTTATTCAAGAGGTGCACATGATTAGAAAATACTTGAAACTATCAGAAGAAAATGAAGGCGTGTGTATTTATAGCTTCAGAAAAGGAAGTTAACTTCTAAACAAGGAAAACACACAAAATACACAATCACAAGGTAAAAGGTAAAAAAATTTTTGACTTTAACAAAATTAAAACTTACATACAATAAAGGTACATTTTAGATTGATGAAATGTATTAGCTAGCAATAAATATCTAGAATACATCACGAACTCCCCAAATTAGGTCTGACTACTAGGCAAGACTGTGGTGATTTTCTTTTCTTTTCTTTTTTTTTTTTTCCTAACCTGAACAAATTTATTTATTTATTTATTTATTTTATTGAATCATCGCTGTGTACAATAATTCAATCATGTGGTACAGTGTGCGGGCTTCAGATACAATCGGAGATATTTTCATCAACCTAATTGTGATAACATTCAAGGTGATTTTCTATCTCTACATTTTAATTTTTCATAGACGAAAAGTGAAAAGTAAATTTTCTTTCACTGGGGAAATTTTGTAGTCATTCCACAACAAATTAGCATAGAGTGCATTGATTTCTGCTAGAAATCACAAAGATCCTATGAAAATATCTTAAATCATCTCCTAAAACTGATTATTCATGTTCTTAATTAAACAAGCTAAATACAGATAAGTTAAACTGGGTGTATAATAATCTGTTTATTAAAGATAAGGGGGTGTATTATGTGTATGCGTTAGTCTAGGAAGAATCAAGAGACCGAAACCACAGAGTAATTAAACAATGGGATTTTAATAACAAGAATTGTTTAGTAATGATAGGAGAGTAATTTTAAGATGGACTGAGAGTTCAAAAGGGAATCCTGGAACTGACAGGGAATATCCAAGGAAGAGTAAACTTGGGTGGGAAGACAGGATGTTGGCAAGGTGGATACGGTGTGATTGCATCCCACTGACTGGTGGGGAAGCCGGAATGGGAACTATGGGCACAAGGACTGGGTTACTTTGCCATGGTAATAGGAGGGTCAAGAGAAACTAAGCTCTGGGAAAAGGAGCTAGCTGCTCAAGATATGCTACTGAACCCTCAGTCAAGAGCTAGAAAAAGTACACCATGAAACATGCATCTTCCAGGCAGTTTGTATTGGAGAAAACCATTAGTTTGAGCAGAACAGTGAAAACACATTCTACAGAAACTCGGCAAATGAACCACTGATCCCAGCAAGGGGAGCCTCTTCTTCCCCAAAATCTCTACAGTCCTCTCTACTGATGAAGCATAACATCATGCCAGCTGGGAAAGGGAAATATTTCAAAGGTCCAGATCCATTTTCATAGAGCAGGCTCTGAAGGGTGAATTGGGAGCTGAGAGGGAATAACCTGATTACTGTCACAGTGCATCACAAATAAATGACGGAGCAAAGAGTCTGCAAGTGGGGACGGTAGGGGAAGAGTGGAATACATAGTAACAAAAATGCAAACTTGAGAACCCTTGGATTCTATCCTCTTATTTGTAACACTGTAGTTATGAGGCTACTCATTTTTTGTTTGTTTGTTTGCAAGATAGTCCTTCTCATTAAGAACTTGGCATTGACTTTCTCTTCTTCCTTATTTTTCTCTTTGACAGGTCAAAATGAGCAAGAGAGAGATCAGTGTGTATCAACAAACTTGGGCCTTACTATGCAAGAACTTCCTTAAAAAATGGAGAATGAAAAGAGAGTCCTTAATGGTAGGATTCAATATCTATGTCACTTTATCTTTATGATGGGAAAATGTATTTTACCTTATGAATATTTATGCCTTGTCTATCTCCTCCCATATACACACCAATAGAAAAAAAAATAATAAGCACATTTATACAATAGCAAAAGCTATTCTTCAGACCATCAATCTGTTTAAGACATTTCAACTGACATAAGCTCATAAACTGAGATTAAAAAGCTCTGTAGCTGGTCAGCACTTGAGAATTCAATAATTTTTTTAAAAGCCAAAGGTCACAGTGTTTACTAGTGTTCCCACTTATAGATAGTTGGGCCAAGACACTGGAATTCCACAGACATGTGAAACAAACCCACCCACTGCAATAGGTAACTTGCATTTTCTCTTAGAGATCTCTTTATCTCTTAAAAGACAATTCCTCTCCTTCAAAAATAGTATAAAAGTCTAAAATGTATTAAGCGCCAAGAAAACAGTCAGCATTAGACCACATAACAAAAATCTTGGTTAAATTTTAGTATTTTTTCCCTTTTATTAAGTCATATACACATAGATCATGAATATATTTATGCATTTATGGGGTACAATGTGTTGATTTTTTTATACAATTTGGAATGCTTACATCAAACTAATAAACGAAGCTTTCACTTCATTTACTTAATTATTGTGTTAAGACATTTGTGTTCTATTGATAGATTTGACTTGTACACTTGCAATATGCTCCATAGGCGTGGTCCCACCGTTTACCCTCCCTCTATCAAACTTTCTCTCTCCCCTCCCAGGCCCCTCCATTTCTCTCCTTCATCCTGGGCTTTAGTTGTGTTTTATCTTTCATAAGAAAGTGTGAGTAATTATAAACTGGTTTCATAAAAGTACTGAATATATTGGATACTTTTTCTTCCATTCTTGAGATACTTTACTAAGAAGAATATGTTCCAGCTCCATCCATGTAAACATAGAAGAGGTAAAGTTTCCATCTTTTTTAAGGCTGCATGGTATTCCATCATATACATATACCACAATTTATTAGTCTATTCATGGGTCAATGAGCACTTGGGCTTCTTCTGTGACTTGGCAATTATGAATTGAGCTGCAATGATCAATCTGATGCAAATACCTTTGTTGCAAAGTGATTTTTGGTCTTTTGGATACACACGTAGTAGGGGAATTGCAGGATCAAATGACAGATCTACTTTTAGATCCCTGAGTGTCTCCAAACTTCTTTCCAAAAGGAATGTATTAACTAAAAGAGAACACTTTTAAACTGCTGGTGGGAATGCAAATTTTGGTATTTTTAAAGAATCAGATAGAGATAGCTAGGTACCATATTTAACTAAATTGGCATTATAGTATTAAACATAATTTGTGAAGTTTTTTCTAAAGTCATGCATTTTGGAAAGGAAGTGTTTTCTTTTTGAGAGTTTGCATGTGACCTAAATTTATAAATACATAATTAAGGCAGTATCCCTCAGGCCACTGGGATTCTGCTGGGTTTCCAACTCCAGAATCCTGGCATAGAATCAGCATACCATTATTAAGTGAGAAATTCCTTGAAACTGTCTCTCACAACAGCTAGACCAGGGGTCCTCAAACTATGGCCCGTGGGCCACATGAGTTGGTGTGAATTTTATTTGTTCCCATTTTGTTTTTTACTTCAAAACAAGATATGTGCAGTGTGCATAGGAATTTGTTCATAGTTTTTTTTTTAAAACTATAGTCAGGCCCTCCAATGGTCTGAGGGACAGTGAATTGGCCCCCTATTTAAAAAGTTTGAGGATGCCTGAGCTAGACTTTCAGTAGAATCAAACATAGTGTGAGTGGGTCACCAAGGTGATTATTACTACTAGCTGGTAATAATTTAAAACAGCTTGCTGCTGTGGCATCTCATAATTTTTCAGATCAGTGCATGCTTTCTTACTGGCAATGAGGCTCAATAAATTTAATTCTCACTTATAGCTCATTAAAATAACCCACACCACTGAATTTGTATTGTACATATTTCAAACAGTTTGTACTATGGCATATATTGACATAAGAGTAAACAAAGATACCAGCTCTACTCCAAAATGATTGTGGGTGACTAGTTTGAGATCATAATTGCCTCTACCTTCTCTTGGATGGTGTAGGAATGGATGAGCTCATTGTTCCTTCTGCTTTGTGTCTACCTATACCCTCATGGCCATCAAGCTATTGATTTGTCTTCATTGCCAACCAAGGACCTGGGACGGGTAGATTCATTTAATGAGTCCACATTTTCTATTGCATACGCACCCGTCACCAAAACAACACAACAGATAATGAAAAAAGTAGCCTCTGCTGCCTTCTTGTCAGGTGAGTTTTCTAGCCCCTTAAGAGGAATGTCTGGCACCAATATTTGGTTCCTTCGACAGTAGACATGTGTGGTATTGTCAGTGTCCATTTGTTAGGGTCCCAGGAACCACACAAACCACACTCTATCCAAACCAGAGGGGGAGGGGGTGTGTGAAGGATGAAGAGGCAGCATCCCCAATGAATTTTGGTGTGTTTTTACTAGAAGCATAACTAGATGCCAGCAGATAATAAGAATATAGGTATTTTACAACTATAAATTCATTCTTCAAAGGGGAATCTATTGTGATTTTCCCATAATCCCAGGGTAGGCCTCCAGTGAGGGTACAGACTAAAATTAAGGCTGTAGTAAGTACAAGTTTTAGGTAGTTTATTGGAGATACTCAGGGTAGTGTTAATAGGACAGTGATTTCTAGCATGAATAGTAAGAATGTAATGGCTACTGAGAAGAATTTTATAGAAAGTGGCAGATGGGTTGACATTTATAGGGCTTGATGTTTTTCCTTGAAATATTTAGGTGTTGTAATCAGAATTCAATAGCTACAAGTAAAAATGCTAAGCAATGAGTTAGTCAGTAAAGTTAATGCAAAGATAATTAATCTTTTTTGGATAGTATCATTCTAATTGACTGAAAGACAACAGTACTAATAAAAACTAAAAGAAGGAGATTCTCGCTGTAAATAGAGATGTACTGGGAACAGTCAAAATACTATAGAACTTCAGCACCAGACAGCCCTTAAAATCCCAAATGATGGTAGCGTGTAAAGTGAAATTTTGTTTGATAAGTTGAGTTATGGTAAGTTATGTTATAACATTAAAGTTACTGAGAGCTTGTATGACTTTGTGAGTATACTAACAACCATGAAATTGTACAATTAAAGAGGGCAAATTTTATGGTATGTGCATTATTGCTCAATTAAAAAAGAACATAGAAACATGACTTAGAGGACAGTGACTATTAGTTTTTAGCAATGTAACTCCCTCCCCCGCTACACACAAGACATTATTGTGAAGGGAACCTATGGCTCTTGTCTCATTCTCATCACTGGAAGTCTGTATAACCTCTTTTTGTCTTTCTTTATCCATCTCTCTTCATAATTCCACACTGTCCCCGGGAACCATTAGTGTTGTGCTTGGATTCTCAGCCCTTTCCTGGATTAAGTGTCCAGTAATCCACCCTCTCTGTATTCTGTGTCTAGCTACTTGGTAATTGTAGCCTCCTTGGGCCCAGTTTCCGGAGCATATTGTATTTTCCTTCCTATCTGTGACTCATGGCCCACTCCCGCACCCGCTGGATGTGAACCATCCCAAATGTGCTTTCCCAGGGCACCTCACCAACCATCCCACTGCTACACCCACATCTGAATGTCTACACTGCACGTCTTATCTTCTAACACTGAATCCACTTCATTCTGTAGTAACAGAATATTATTTTGTAATAATAATAATATTGTTCTATATTATTGTGTCCTCTGTGTTATATGCTGTAATAATAATATATATTATTAAACTTATTTTGCAAATATAAAAATTAAATAACAAAGAAAAAGTGACTTGCTCATGATGACACAAATTCAAAAAATAAACTCCGGAATAAAATTCAGTTCTATCCATATACATATGGCCTGTTCTTTCCATGTCCAATCCAGGACTTTGTAGTCTTTCTCATTCTTTCAGTCTTAATGAAACATCTACTCAATGTTGAACACAAAATCTACTGAAAAGAGGATTTCTTATAGTGATGTCAACACAGGCACTTGCTCTGTATTTAAAATAGTTTCACTCTTTTTTGAACTTATTAACCATACCATCAGGGTTGTTCAAGGAAAATAAATGTTGATAACTATTTTTCGCTTGATATAAGTCAGTGCCTAATTGCAATTTAAGTATTTATCTATCTACATCAAGCTACCTACCTACCTATCTCTACCATTTTAGACTTACAAGAATACTAATTCTTCTTGAATAGTCTAATTGGTATAGCATTATATGTCATGGAAATTGATTCAGTATATGAAACATACGTATGAAAATAAAGTGATTATCATGTATTTCTCCTGATTGTGTATAAATGGAACTTTAGAATTATCTCTTCTCAAACGTTTTATCTATCTGACTTTCTCAAAGTTAATACTTGATTTTGTTTTACTTCCACAAGAACTCTAGCGAGAGCGATTATACATGACCTCCTGAAGTTGTGTCTCCTTATAATTGACTAATCATAATATTCCCTACTTTTATGGCAGATAAAAAAGTCTTGGGTATGCCAGATGAGGCAATTACTGGAGAATTAGCAGGAAGTTATCCTGATGAAGTGGTAAGAGTCATCTTTACTGATACATATTCATATCATTTGAAGTTCTTAATGGGCCACAAAATCCCATCAAAGAAAGAACACAAAGACCACACAGGTAATTTTCCAGCTATAAAATTCTGCTATCTTCTGTTTCAATTAGGTTATAAGCCATGTGTGGGAATAGAGGTTAGTATGTCAAATTAGACAATCCCTGTGTTCCCTGGCAATGTCCACGTGTTATGACACACACCCATTTGTTTACATATCGTCTGTGGCTGATTTTGCACTACAAAGGCAAAAATGAAAAGTTGTGACAGAATATTTGTTACCTTGTCTTTAACAGGTCTGCTGACCCCTGCTGTAGGGTGTGTGATAGGCGTAAGGAATGTTCATCTATTCAAAGAGTTGATGCTCTTGTGTTTTCTGGGTTTCTGTTTACATAGCATCTAATAAAGACATACTTTGTCCCCTTTTTTCAGTTATTGTACTTAGTGCTGTCATGTCTTAATGCATTAATAACTTCCACAATTCTGTGAAATAACATTAGAGATTATTCCTGTTTTCAGTGGGAAAACTCTGATGTATTTTGTTTCCACTATAGTGGGGATTATATAATTTTTTAGTGTACTATATAAATAATTCCTAGCTTTCTCAACTACTGTTATAAGCATTATGTGGAATCTAATCTTTTTCCAATCATTGACAGGGCAACATGATGCTAATATAGTTGAAAATGTGAAGTGAGGGATTATACAAGGGTGAAAGTCACGGAGGAGGCATGGTCATTTTTAGAATTCTGCCCCCCACAGATATAAATTCTGCCCAAACTACTTCATGGATATATTCTAATTCCCCCAATAAAACTGTAACAGATATTTTCTTATAAATCAACACAGTCATCTAAAATTTACCTTTAAAAAGAACAAAAAAAAATAGTCAAGACGCTCTTTCAAAAAGAAAAATGAAGTTAGGAGAAATGAGGACAAGGATGTTGCAGCAATAGATAAAATAATGAAGCAGAAGAGATGAAAAATGGGAAACTCTCCCATAAACATGAAGACTAATACCGTATTGAGAGGATGCCACAGATCAGTGCGGGGAACTGCTGAGAACCTTCTCTCTCCATAAAAAACAAGATGAAATTATGTCACATGAAACAACCAGTTCCAAGGAAATATTTACATGGAAAAAGATAGCCTATAAAACCTTTAAAAGCTGATGTGCAAAAAGACCTCTCTAAGAGTCAAATAGAAAAGATTTTTTAAATAAATGAAAAACTAAACTATAAGGGAAATACTGATAAATTCAAATATAGATGAATTAAAGAATTCTCCTTCTGAAAGGATGCCATAGACCAGTGAGATAGAAGGACAAAACTTATGATAAAATATTGATAATAATAAGATTAACAAAAAATTACTTTCAGAATATATGATGTTTCCTCTGAATAAATGAAGACGAAAAGGAAAATAATGATAAAACAAAAATAGGAATTTCATAAAGCGAGAAATTCAGATCAAGAATAAACACATAGAGAAATGTTTACTTGCATTAGCAATCAGGGGACTGCATTTCAGAAACCAATGTGATATCATTTCACATTTAACAGATGAGTGAAAATTAGCAAATATAACAGTGAAAAATGCTGCTAAGGTGGGCAATGAAGAGAACATCTATCCAACATTATATGATTTTTAAACTCCACAAAAATTGAGAAATTTTATTTTAAAGCTGAAAATGTGCATAATCTATTGTTAGAGTGTGTAGTCAGCTGGAAATGAGCCAGGGAGGAGGGAATAGAAACATTAGTCTCAAACAGCCTTGCACGAACAGATCTGAGGAGAAGAAAAAAGCCATCGATTTCCCCAGGTTGCACAGGTGCAAAGTGATCTTTCTCCCCTTGTATCACGCTTGTCATAAGTTAAGGTTGTGTGTTTTGATCTCCCTACCCCGTCTCTTGTGGGAAAAACAGAACTATAAGTAAGGATGAAATGAACACTGATTGCCCAGGCTTCTTTTTCACTTCAACAAATAAAAAGTAACTCACACAGGATAAAAAATTCAAATCTAACACATGAAACTATAACAACTCTGGAAGAAAGGGTGGGAAAAACCCTTAATGATATTGATATGGTGAAAGATTTTATGACGAAGACCCATTAGCAATAGTAAGAACAACAGAAATAAAGAGTAGGGACCTGATCAAGCTTAAAAGCTTTGGCACATCTAAGGATATTATAAACAAAGCAAATAGGCATCTTTCAAAATGGGAGACAATATTTGCATGTCATGAATCTGACAAAGGGCTAAAAACCAGAATCTACAAATAACTCAAGTAAATCAACAAGAAGAGAGCAAACAGCCCAATTAATCACTGGGCAAGAGACACGAACATTTCCTTCTCCCAAGTAGATAGACGAATGGCCTACAAACACATGAAAAAATGCCCATAATCTCTATTCAATAGAGAAATGCAAATAAAAACCACCTTGAGATGTCACCTAACCCCAGTGAGAACAGCCCACATCACAAAGTCTCAAAGCTGCAGATGCTGGCGTGGGTGTGGAGGGAAGGGAACACAGACACTGTTGGTGGGACTGGAAATTAGTGGAGCCTTTAGGGAAAGAAGTATGGAGAACTCTCAAACAACTAGACCTTCCATTTGGTCCTGCAATTCCATGACTTCTTCTTTCTACCCAGACAAGAAAAGGACATTTTATCACAAGGACATTTGCACTCTAATGTTTATCGCAGCTCAATTCACAATTCCAAAGATGTTGAAACAACCCAAGTGCCCATTAACCCATGGGTGGATTAATAAAATGTAGTATATATACACCATGGGATAATATTTAGCCATAACAAAAAGAGACTTTACATTTTTTGTATTTACCTGGATGGAGTTAAACAATGTTCTCCTTAGTAAAGTATCTCAGGAATGGAAAAGCAAGCACCCTATGTGATTTGAAACTAGTAGATGAAAAACTACAAGCCCAACACAAGAGAAAAACACAATTAAATTTAAGGGGTCAGGAGGGGAGAGAGCTTGGTAAGCTCCCACCTAATGGGTATAAAGTAGGGGTGTACAGCACATCTCCTGGGTGAAGGACTCAACTACAAATCAGACACCAACTAACAAATGCAAGCAATGTAACTCAATCATATGTGCCCTTATATTAATCTGGAAAAAAAAAAGAAAGAGATTAAAAAAAAACAAAAACCCAAAAACCAAAAAACAGGAACCACTCAGGGTCTAGGGCAGTTGCAATTTTCCAGACTGCCCACTCCCTTTCTTGGGAGTGTACTTTTTCTTCTGCACAAGCCTTTCCTATGCCTGTCTGCTTTCACTGAATAAATGTGCCACTATTGCTAAAATTCATTTCTGCAACATTAGCAATAACCTTTATGCCCGGATGCTATAACCCAGCATCATAGAAATCTCAACAGTGAAACTCTCATACCTACCTACCTGTGTTACAAACTTGAAGCTTATTTTTCTCTCATTTCTGAAGGCACAGAATAATTACTAATTGTAGCTATAATCAGATAGCTAGAGCCCAGGAGTTTAAAGCCAGAGGTCACATATAACAGACAGGACAAATACTAGTTGAAGAAACTCCTTTCATCTCGAGTATCCCCACCCCCCCACCCCAAGCAATCCCCATGCTGAATTAGCAGCCTGAGTAACAAATTTTTACTATGATAAATCACTGAAAGTTAGGGATTGTTTTTCCCTGTAGCATATAAGAAACTATCCTGACAGATATGTGCATATTTATAAGAAGATATATAAAGATTTTCATAGCAGCAGGCTTTCATTTATAACAGTAAAAAGAATAAAGGAACTAACCAAATTACCATCAATAGGAAAATGGATAAATAAATATATTGACTCACATTCCTGTGATGGGATTATATAATCATAAAAAGAAGAAAAATATATAGGGCCGTTTATATATATGTCAAAATGATAATATAGAACAAGTAAATGAAGTGTAGAATGATAAATATAACGAGATATATGGAATAGGAGAGTTTAAAATATTTTAATATCTCTAATACAGTTCAATATTTAATGGATTGGCAGGCCTTTTTCTTAATAAGTAAACCTTTTTCTCTCAACACGTTCTGATTGACATGATTTAAGTCGTTAACCTATTTGAACTTCTGTTTGTCTATGAAGCCTGTGTTATCTGTTAGAAAAAGGGTTAGTTCAGTGTTTCTCAATCCCTATCAGACCCTGGGAACTTCTAAAAAGCATAAAAAGATATTATTGTCATAATACAAATAAGAAAAGAGATTAACAAAAGGCTTGACTGGAAAAGAACTGAAGATAGCGTTAGAAAGCATAGAGTATTATAACTTAAGGCAGAATATTTCCTAAAAGTGTTCTGCCTGACTCATTTGAGAATCATTATTATCATTTGTGTTTTCACAGGCTTCAGTCAAAATAAGAACATTCAGAATTGGGGGCCATTGTAAAAGTCACAGTTTCATAGAATTAAGACTGAACCACCTGCAATGATAGTTACAGTTTCTTTTTTTCACAAAGCTCATTGTTATGAAGGATACGAAGACATTGAATGTGAAGTTTCGTTATTCTGGGAGAGAGGCTTTGTGGCTCTTCAAGCTGCTATCAATGCTGCTATTATAGAAGTGAGTATGAAGTGCTCCTTGCAAACTGGTATTTAATGCAGATTAATATTAGAGGCGTCAAAAGTTTCATGGGTATATGAAACCAGCATATTGCACCCCATGATTGCGTTAATGCACACAGCTATGATTTAATAAAAAAATAAATAAATAAAAGTTCCATGGAAGAAAATACAAGTGGATAGCCCTGTTCTTTCACTTACTCATTCTTATCCTTATGGCAAAGCTTACTAATGTTGCTGTGTGCCACTGGAGTGGAACACAAATAGAAGAGAAACCTCTACATGGACTCAACCATGTCAGGAAGCCAGGTGTATAATAAGAAAATCGGGAATAGAAGTAGAGTAACATGAGGTTTAAATAAAGTCTTTTAGGTTAATCAGCAAAACCTTCTCAGTCTAGAATGAATACAATGGAATAATTTTGAATGGATTACATAGTATCATTTAAACTTGAAGCTAGAGGTGAGGGGTTTATAAAGTAATGTAAGGCAGGGAGGGATACAGCACTTAGTAAATTCTAAGAACTGTACGTATCTCGCAACGCCTGAACTCTGAGCTCCAAGTGGGCCACTGACAGGAGACGGGAGTGGGAATTTGGGCTAGTGTCAGATCCCAACAGGCAGCATTCCTAGGAAAACAGGTGACTGAAGGAAAATGGAGAATGCTGTTTATTAATACGCCAGATTTGTTTATGAATGTTTCTTCAGGTCACAACAAACCATTCAGTGATGGAGGAACTGATGTCAGTTACTGGAAAATATATGAAGATACCTCCCTTCATAGGTCAAGCAGGGTTTGGAACGGATTTGCTCCTCTTCCTCTGCGTTATTTCCTTTTCCTCGTTCACTTACTACGCAGCTGTTAATGTTGCAAGGGAGAGGAAGAAGGTGAAGGGCTTCATGGTGATGATGGGTCTTCGAGATTCAGCATTCTGGTGGGTCAAATGTAGCACAAACAAATGGGAGGGCGATTTCACTGCATCTTTATTAAAACCTAATGATTTTGCAGTTTCTTTACACCTGTGAATGGAATAAGTCCTTGGTATAATGTTTGCTGGGTGTTAATTGATTCATTGAGTGAAGGAAGGACATCAGGCTGAGGATTGATGGATGATTGGAAGGGAAGGGTGCTGGAAGACAGCCACAGCAAGAGGGTTCCAGGAAAGATAGACAGCAGAGTCTGTGCCAGACAGACGTGGAGTTCAAGTGAGGATGGGACTGAAAGGGAAAAAGGAGCCAAAGATCAGGAGCTTTTCTGAAAGTGAAGAACGTGGTGGGTGTATCTGAGGGAAGGAGCTAGTAACATAGCATCCTGAACAGGAGCCGGGTAGTGTGAATTTAAAATGTGAGAGGGTGAGTGATTCCAGCATGGACCAAGTTCTGCGTAAGAATTTGTGACTAATTGCTCTGAAAGGCATGAAGGTGGTTTTGCAGGGAGGAGGGATAAGACAGGGAGGCAGGAGAGCCAGGTGGATTGTGCAGGTGGCAACAAATTTGGAGTCCAAAGAGTTCCTCCCAGGGTGGAAACCCAGTAAGTCATCACTGACCTCTTCACTGAATCTGAAGATTTCACTCTAGAGCCAACATGTGTGAACTTGAAACATAGCTAGTTAACATCTTTGCTCATCAAGTTCTCTGTCCATAAGGAAAATACTGCTCTTTCTGTATGAGGCTGCTATGAGAATAAAATGATTTAATGCTTAAGTTCTTGAAATGTTTCCCAGCATGTAATAATTGCCATGTGTACTAGCTATTATCTTGTTGGTTCTGCACCTGTTTTTGTTTTTGCTTTTTAAAATTATTACTATTTCATCATACCTTTCAAAGAATACTCTAAAACAAAACAAAACAAAAAAAATAAAAGGCTGAGGAAAGGAAAGTGACCTATTCTGAGGTTGAAGAAGTGAGATACTGTTTTAGCCTTCTCTCTTACCAGAAAAATGAATGGAATTAAAGATAAGTCTGCAGGCTATTTGGTGTGCATATTCAGAAAAAGATGACAACAGCATTTGAGGAAAGACAGACACCACAGAAATGTAAAGAAGAATTTCTTATCTGCAAGGAAAATTTGTGGTGCTCTTCAGCCCTGAGAGGCTCCAGAGAGGAGAAAAGGGTCTGAGACTCGCTGGGGTGGGGTGGGGCTGCCACGTGGTAAGACGGTGTCCAATGTCCACGTGGGAAGACAGTGTCCAATGCAGACAGCACTTTACTGACTCTTCCCTGCAGGATCATTCCTAGTGTCTGAGCAGTTACAGAGCTTGTCCAAGGTCACAGAGTAAGGACACAGCAGACAAAATGTCTAAAATGAAATCTATCAGACTAGAGGCCTCATTTGATCTTTTAAAATTTTTCTCTATTAACGCATGTGTGTGTGAATGCGCGTATTTCTGAAATCAAGTGTAGGGGGAAATATTCCTTATTCCTCAAGAACATTCCTAATTCCTCAAGAATTCTGACCCCATGTTTTTATCTTGTATTTATATATCCTAGAACATTCAATAAATAATCTGCTTACTGAGACAATGGAGGAATGGTTAGAATCCGTTTGAGGTCCTCCTTCTCAGTTGAACATAAAATACTGAAATAAACATTTTGTTTCCACACTAGGCTTTCCTGGGGGTTGCTGTATGCTGGTTTCATCTTCATCATGGCCCTTTTCTTGGCACTTATTTTGAAATCTACCCAGTTCGTCATTCTGACTGGCTTCATGGCCGTCTTCACCCTCTTTCTCCTCTATGGATTGTCTTTGGTGAGTTGGTGAATTGAATGTTTCCCCGTCCACCGTATAGCCTGGAAAAGCCAGAGTTGGCTCTGTTTAAGTGTTTACATCCTTCCTCCCTGTTTTTCTATCTGCCCTGTTTGCATGTAAAAATCTATAGACAGGCACAATTTGAGCTCTGGTTTTTCATCATGTCGATTTTTAATACAATTTGCAGAACAAAGCTTCGTGTGTTATATACAAGATAAGATCATAACTATAATTATGTATATTAAAATAGTATTTGTCATGCTATTAATAATTTTCAAAGAAACATGAACCGATTAGATCCTCTCTCATTTTAGATAGCTTTGGTTTTCTTAATGAGCGTCTTGGTCAAGAAATCTTTCCTCACCGGCCTGGTGGTGTTCCTTCTGACTATCTTTTGGGGGAGTCTGGGATTCACAGCTTTGTACAGACACCTTCCTGCATTCTTGGAGTGGACTTTCAGTTTACTTAGCCCTTTTGCCTTCATGCTTGGAATAACCCAGGTGAGAAGCAATCTCATTGTTTATTCACAGCATTTCCGAAACATCTTTCACTTCTGGGATACAATAGGCTGCAGTCATTTTTATCCTCAGTGTCGTAAAGCTTAAAACTCTTGAGAGGTTATAAAGATGAACTTAAAAGATTTTTACAATATTTAGTCCCGCAAAAATAAACCATTTTTACAGTGAAAAAATGGAGAATTAATATGCAGTTCCTTACAGACAGTATATAATGTTCCCTTAAGCCATCAGTTATAGATGAGATGTTGCAAATCTAATTCTAAATACCTATTCCAGTTCATAAGTTCACTTGGTTTTTGAAGGTTACAGGAAAATGAAATAAAATTGAAAGTTAAACACATTTTGAAGGGCGGTGCCTGTGGCTCATTGACTAGGGTGCTGGCCCCATATACCGAAGGTGGTGGGTTCAAACCCGGCCTCGGCCGAACTGCAAAACAGAAAAATAGCCAGGCCTTGTGGTGGGTGCCTGTAGTCCCAGCTACTCGGGAGGCTGAGGCAAGAGAATCGCCTAAGCCCAGGAGTTGGAGGTTGCTGTGAGCTGTGTGATGCCACGGCACTCTACCGAAGGTGATACAAAAAAAAAAAAAATTTTTTTGAAAATTGTTTCTGTCCATAAACTATCTTTTCTATTCATTTGATTCATATTTAATTCACCCTGCCTTCACTCCAATTAAGTGGTAATGCCAATCACTAAATATTTAGCACTTAGTGAAAAGATTAGTAATTACAAAGAGCTCATTACCTTGGACCTTATAGACAAGCCCACTTTTTTCCACTGGTTCTCCTTAAACACACCAGTGCCCTTTCCCAGAGTGTAAATTGTTCAGGTAGCCATTTAGAGAAATTCACCACGTCTTTTGACTTTGCCCCATTTGGTAAAAGTTTATCTGAGCCAGAGCTTGATGTCATTTTCCCCATATTTCCCTACCTCCCGCTAATGTTCCAATTTCATTTGCAACATTTTTGTCGTAACAATTGCTATTAATAAAATTCAGTAAAATTGGTCACAAGTTCGTGCCTTGCAGCAGATTTGAGAACCATGAAGTAAGTGAACTCCTTACTTCACATTCTGTCCCCAGTTTGAGGCAGTAAGTAGCCGTGTTATTCCTATACTAAGGCTAATTGTTTACAATTTATTGTAAATCCAATTTCCCTTAATTAATTACTTTGTAATTTTCAGCTTTTACGTTCGGACTATGATTTGAATTCTAATGCACTTCCTTACCCACCGGATGGCTCCAGTCTCCTCATACTGATAAAT
The DNA here is from genome assembly GCA_963574655.1 of Perodicticus potto. NCBI lineage: Eukaryota > Metazoa > Chordata > Mammalia > Primates > Lorisidae > Perodicticus > Perodicticus potto. The sequence continues at coordinate 29,633 of CAUYRH010050058.1, forward strand.
TTCATGCTGGCATTTGACACTTTCCTCTACCTGGTGTTGGCGATTTACTTTGAAAAAATTTTGCCAAGTAAGTAGTGATAGGATTAAAGTCAAACATCATTTAAATGACGTTATTTCCTGGAATGAGTCTCTTAACACACACACCATTTATACTTTAAGAGCTGCTATGTGTGTGAACAGGGAGATGAACCCAGACACCCCCCTGCCGACTCCGGACTTCATTTCACTCCTGCAACTGGACTTGCTAGGGCTGAAGCCTGAATTTTGTTTCTTGAATCACTCTCTGTTGTTTGAACTCTCCTCTAAGTGAGCAGCTTGTTTCTCTTTAAATTGAAGCTTGGAAAACTGGTCTATAAATGGTTCTGGGAGCTGCTTTGGTCTGACTATGTAGCTCAGTGATTCTGAGCCCTGGCGAACGTCAGAGCCGTGTGGAAAACGTAAAAGGAATGGGAACGCTCAGGTTGACCCTCCGAGATTCTGATTCAATTAATTAGTATGGGGATCAGCGCATCTATATTTTAGAAACCTCCTAAGAATTTCACAATAGGGGGAAATGAGCACCTCACTCCCCTCTCCCTCCTTGTATGATCAAAAGCAGGGCCTGAGTCTTTCCCCTCTGTATTTCCTATTCAAGACAGAATGTCAAGAGCCCTTTATTAATAAAGCAACGAATAAACACTTGTGAAAGGAAACATCTTGGGGGGGAGAACAGACCCTGTGTGTGCGTGTGGGTGTCTGTGTGCATTTGTGTGTGTGTTTATGTTTTAGATAATCATTTAAGAAAGATAATTTAAAGATAATAAATATAAATGACAGGAAGAAAAGTTAACTGGAGAAAATGCCATTACGATACAGTGATAAAATTTGGTGGCAGTATGCACTCAGACATGGCTAAATTCTGATTTTTGGTTTGAAAGGAAGAGCTTGGGACTAGATAAGAGTGTGCCATACACCAGGTCTGCAGTGAGTGCTCGGTGAATGTTTATTGCATGAGCGAGGGACTGGACAAGTGAAAAGTATTTATAAGTTTGAAAACCCATCTATCTTACAAGGGTGATCAGTTGCTGAAAATCAATAGAACATGATTCTTCCATTTCATAATGTTTCCTAACATACAGGAAAACAAGTGATGTTACAGCGCAAATACAGCATGGATTAGTTTCCAGGAAGTTGTTTCACATACTATGTTCTTAAAGAGGGTCATAAATTTGCTTCACAGGAAAGTTATTGTTTGGGGATGAGATAAGCAGAAGTACAAAGTAGCTTTCTAAACAATCCTACTATTTTAAGTTTCCAGAAATCCTTTCACTCCACCCTCTCCCTTTCTTATATATGTGTCATTTATTTTCTTATTTTCTATTCTATCTCCTCTTGGGATATCTGTTTTGTAGAGCCAATAGTCACTTCTCAATGTCTTCCTCCAGTGTCAGTGTGGGGTCACCTGCTCTCCCAGGTGGAATTGAGCATGTCGGCCCATCTGGCATTTATGTTTCAGTATCCGATTTTATGGAAATCAAGAAAATTCTGAGCCTTTATTTAAATCCCCTTTGAATATTTTAGTTCACTGTTTCATTGCTTCCTGTAGGAATAATTACCGTAAGAGCAATATGTTAGTGACATGCATTATTCTGTGTTGATCATGTGTTAAGGTTTAGTGACAAAGGGACAAAAGAGTTGCATTGCCATGTGACATTTTTGTGATTCTCTCTCTCTCTCTGAATGTGGTGGTTAACTCGATATACTTGTCTCCTGGTCATGTAGATGAATATGGACGTCAATATTCACCTCTGTTCTTCCTGAAATCCTCATTTTGGTCACAGCAGCAAAAGGCTGAACAACACATGGCCCTTGAAGATGAGATAGAATTTGATCTTTCATCCAATGACTCTTTTGAGCCAGTGTCTCCAGAATTCCATGGAAAAGAAGCCATCAGGTAACCAGGAAGCAAAGGGAAAACAGAGCAAAGGCTGGGAAGCTAACAGTTACCCCCCACCCCCCACCCCCGGGCGCGGGCAGAGCTTTCTTTTGTGTTCTTCAGGCAGTTCCCACCGGCCCCACCCATGCTGTACTCTCACGTCCACTCAAAGAAAAATTCCCTTCCCAACTTTTCCTCCTCCTCCTCTTCCTTTTGTTTATCAGGCCCCAGCCTGTGGGTCGAACCTGCCTTACCAACTTCTTTAAGTCTTCCATTATCAACATTCACACTAAATAAAAACTTAAATTTCACCAACAAAGAAAATTCAATGAAAGCCTACATTCTTGGTGCTGCGTCTGTTATTTCTTTTCTCCCTTCCCCGGCCTCCTTCATTTCTTTGCCTCATCTCATGTATTCACACTTTGTTCCAACCTCATTTGTTATACTCCCAGTTTTTCTCTCAATTTTTCTCTTGTAATTATTGCCTTTTCTTTTTAACTCTTCTTACTGTCATTTCCAATATTTATTGTATTTTTTAAAAAATTCAGATTAACACAAGGGTACAAATGGTTAGGTTACAGTGTTAGCATCTGTTAGGGAAGGTCCCTGTTGTACTGTGCCCTTCACCAGGAGCTGTGCCATCTGCCCTTACATGGTGCTCATTAGGTAGGAGCACAACAATCCCCACCTCTCCTCCCCTCTCCCTTGTTCTTCCTTCTCTTCTCCGACTTGAATTAAATTGAGTTCTTCTCTCATGTCAGCATTAGTTCATCTACTGGCTTCATATTGGCATTGAACACATTGGATACTTGCTTTGCCATTCTTGCAAAACTTCACTAAAGAGAATGTCCTCCAACTCTATCCAGGTTAATACACCTTTGGGGCGAGTTATTTGTTGTCTTTTAAAAGAAGATGACAGAGTAGGAAAGAGGAAAGGAGTAAAAGCCTAGAGATAGACATAGGGGAGTCAGGAAGAGGTGCTCTTTGGAGTCACGCATGTCTACAGTCTGTGTTTGGTGTTGGTAACCGTTAATTCCTAATTAAGAAAACAAGAAGAGTGTCCTCAAGGTCCCTGATGGTTCCAATCTCACTCATCCGTTACTGACCAGCTGTGTCAGTCTCCTGTGAGCTCTTTCAGATTTTATTGAAGCCTCCCAGGCGACTGAGCTTCTAGAGCCAGTGTCTTTTTTTTTTTTTTTTTCTGAACCTGTTCCATGTTTATCTTCCAGACACTGATGTCTGTCCCTCAATCTGAGCTAGGTTTAACTTCCAGCAGAGCAGTTCAGAGCAAAGCAATGGCTTTATTTGATGTGTCTATTTCTTTTTGATTCTGTTTGATCTCTCTCTCTGTTTTTTTTTTTTTATTTGAGACAGTTTCATTTTGTCACCCTCAGTAGAGTGTGGTGGCATCATAGCTCACAGCAACCTCAAACTCTTGGACTCAAGCAATCCTCTTGCCTCAGCCTCCCAAGTAGCTGGGACTACAGGTGCCCACCACAATGCCCAGCTATTTTGAGAGAGTGGTCACCAACTCCTGAACTCAAGCTATCCATCCACCTTGGCCTCCCAGAGTGGTAGGATTACAGGTGTGAGCTACCCTGCCCAGCCTCTTCGATCTCTTTAGCACCTCACCCAACTAAAAGTGGAATGTCAGTAAAATGGGATTAAAACAGAAATAAGAAGATGCAGTTAACTAGTTTAAGATGAATGGCACCTAAATCATTTGATGAATAATAGATGACAAAATAAGAGATGCAATTTGAATTTGGCCTACAGATTATGTACTTAACTGGTAGTATAAAATCATACAGATAAAATGCCAAGGATTACAGACCTATAGTAGCACCCAGCATATGCTAATTCCATTCCTTACTATTACTTTAATCTTATGTAACTAATATCATCTTATATTTACTGTACCATGAGGCAAGCACTGTACTTGCAAGATAAAGTATTTCATTTGCCCTCCAACACAATCCTGAAGTGATGCAAATTTTCAGGTTATGGAAGTTGAAACTTAAGTGGAAATAAGTGCATTGGTTGAGGTAACAGAACACTAAGAGGTAGAGACAGGATGAATTCAGCTGGGCAGGACTGGGGGTCCCATGCTCTTGCTATTATGACATATCACTCTCCTTCTTACGAACATCTGGAGATCTTGACTCAAGGTGCCCACACATACCTCCAATCTGTGCCAGTGGTTCACAAGACCTTTGTACAGGGTTTGCGCATTATCTTTTGGTCTAGCATCTTTAGCTTTGCAGTTCGGAGATGACCCTGTTCTCCAATATTAGTACTAGGTTATGCTCTGATCTATAGCATCTGAATTCCTGCTAATAGGTCCCAAGCACAATTAAAGTTTTAAAACACCTCTGGTGATGCTAAAGGGCAGGCAGTGTTGGCAAGCAATATTTTAGTTGATTCTGTCACACGCCATGACTGTGTGTGAGTGAAGTCTCGGACCATCATGTACGCTGGAGTGAAGTTTCATCCAATCCCATCAACCAAACTCAGAATTACAAACTGAAGAATATTATCACCTTAAAGTATTAGTATCTTTCTTTTTTTCAGAATCAGAAATGTTACAAAAGAATATAAAGGAAAGCCTGAAAAAATAGAAGCTTTAAAAGGTGAGGGGGGGAAAATATTTGGCTATTATATTAATATTTTTTTCCTGATTTAATTCGATTTGTTTTGTTTTTGGTGAGCAATTAGTGGTGACATTTCAGACTTAAAGAGTTATGAGACTTAAAGAGCCACATGAGGAGCTTTTCCTTCCAATATGTTACTTCTACTTTGTTTTAAAATTATATGCATTTAAAATCTATGCTGTATAACATACATTTTACTGTATTATATATACTGTGTAGGTAGCCTAATAATATTCTAGATTTTTTCCTGCAAACTCAAAGTTTTCTTCTGTAATGCAAAAGCTATTGGTAGATATTGTATGTTTTTCTTTTGTGCAGAAAAGCCACTTAACTTAAAGACGTTTTAGGCATGTAAAATTTGCTATTAACCTACTTATTCTTCATTCAATAAATACTAACATCCACCTACCATATGCCAGGCAAATATCAATTGACCCAGGAGATAGACATGTTCCATTAACTTAAACTAAGTAATTTCAAAATTAAGAAAGACCATTTTGAGAAAAAAGTTTATAAATGTTTTTTATGTTTTATTTTGAATTTAATAACATAGTCATACATGGAAATAAATTAACAATTCATTGGCTCTGTAATAGAATTTTATATGTGATTTTAATTTTTTTTCTTCCTTTCACCTCTTCTCCTTCCTTCCTTTATTCTATCTTACTTTCCTTTCCTCCTTTCTTCCTAGATCTGGCATTTGACATATATGAAGGTCAAATCACTGCAATACTTGGTCACAGTGGAGCCGGAAAGACAACCCTGCTAAACATTCTTAGTGGCTTAGCTGTTCCCACCAAAGGTAAGAATTTGTTTCTCCCTAAGTCAGGTTAATAAATAAATTAGCTGTTAATAGCAAATCCTGATTATTAATCATACAGATACCTAGGGAAGACATGGTATTTCATTTACAGTATAAATCTACAGAGATATATAATAGTTCCTCAGTATACCATATATGAAATTGTGTATTACATCATAATTATTTGCATGGTTATAAGTTACCCTTGGGCATTCTGATTTGTATCTGTCAGCTCTTGCTGCATGACAAACATTCCCAGAATTATTAGCTTAAAATAAAAATGTTTTATTGTTTCTCGTGATTTTATGGGTTGGCTGGACAGCTTTTCTCGTTCTGGACCAAAGTGACTGGGGCTGTATGATTTAACATGACTTAACTCACAAATTGGGGGCCTCAGTTACGGCAGCTGAATTTCTCTTCCCATGTGGACATTTACCTTCCAGGAGGCTAGTGTGGGATTCATGATTGCAGCAGTAATAGAGGGCTCATCACTGCATGGGAGCTCTTCTTTAGCCCTTCCTTGTATCACACTTCTTATGGTCCCATTGGATATGCAGCCAAACCCAAGTGTGTGGGACAGATGAAGAGACTCTACATCTTAATGGGAAAAACTACAGATGGGAACTTTATTGTTTCAATAGACTATGAAACTAAAATGGAAGTTCATAATGCCTGAATTCTATAAATCTTGAAGGTAGATTTATACACCTAAAATTTAATTAATCAATAGATTGTGATTTTTTAATAGATTGTGATTTTTATTTAGAAATATTCTAATGTAAGCATCCTACTGATACTAAATTTTAATCTTTGTTATAGGTTCAGTTGCCATCTACAATAATAAACTTTCAGAAATGGCTCACCTAGAAAATATTATCAAGCTCACTGGAGTTTGTCCACAAGCCAATGTGCAATTTAATTTTCTCACCGTAAAAGAAAACCTCAGGCTCTTTGCTAAAATAAAAGGGATTCTGCCACAAGAAGTGGATAGAGAGGTACATAAATGTGTTAGAACTAAGGTGTTTTTCAAAATCAGATTGCTAAAACCTGTTTGCTCTGAGTCTTTAGTTTTTCATTCATTTATTTGTGTACACATCATAGAAAAAAGTTGGCCAAGAAAATCCAGTTTAAACAACAGCTAACATTTATGTTTATTAATAATTTGCATGTGCCAAGAATATCCTTAACTTTAAATGTAATAACTCATTTATTCCTCACAGTTATTCTTTGAGATAGGTGTTATTATAATTCCTATTTCACATCCGTGGAAGGAGGCTGAGGTTCAAGAGGGCAGGTAACTGGACCAACATCGTAAAGCTAGTTAATATGAGTGGCACACAAACCTAGGCAGTTTGTTTCTAGAATCCAAGCTTTTAACTATTATACTTTACAGATTTTTATTTATAAATTTAAAAAGAAAAAAAGAAGAAATATTGGCTTATTTCATAAATGTTGTCTTTTGGTTAGATACAGAGAGTTCTGCTGGAATTCGAAATGAAGAACATCCAGGATGTCCTCGTTCAAAACTTAAGTGGTGGACAGAAGAGAAAACTCACCTTTGGGATCGCCATGTTAGGAGATCCCCAGGTAAGGCAGGCTAATTGTACAGGGGAATTCTAAGTTGAAAAACTGAAACTTTTGGTAATAGTTCAAATCCTTCACTTGCAAAGGACATGTATGATAAAATATTTATGATAGAACATTAAATACAGGTTCACAACCCTAACCATAATGCCCTCTTAAATAGGAATAGTGTGGTTTCCACATCGTATCTTGGAACGGCTTTACCTCTGTTGAAAATTCCTACATACATGTTCCTCCTCTGTAGATTTTCCTGTTGGATGAACCAACCGCTGGCTTGGATCCCTTTTCAAGACACCGAGTGTGGAACCTTCTCAAGGAACGCAAAAAAGACCGTGTGATCCTCTTCAGCACCCAGTTCATGGATGAGGCTGACATTCTGGCTGGTAATTGCTGATTTCCTTTAAGAAACAACTTCAAGAGATTTAAGAAATTTAGATTGATATTCTGAACAGCTATATTTTGCAATATGCTAATCTATCTAAATTTGGTCGTCTGAACAACCAGTGACGATAGGAACTGGACCCAGAGCCTCTTAGTCCTCAACTCCTTTAGGGTATCTTGCAGAATTTTACATCACATGGATCATGTGCAAGTGTGCTCTGCCAGGAAACTCACTTAGCGCAAAGTGAGAGGGTCTGTATTCTAGGAATTTAATCCTTTACTTAAAATTGAGATCAATCAACTTGAAATATTCAGATAATTTTAAAGTTTGATTCATTAAAATAAATACTAGTATGATTCTCTACTATCAGAATATGTATCCACCTAATTTAATGTCCCTGATGGGGTTGACAGCAACACACTAGCCTAAGGTACATACGTGGGATTAAGATGTGTCTAGTCCACTGAGTCCTTTTTAAACCCTGTCTCTGAGACAGAATTTGCATTTGATTATATAAATGATTACTTGTCATTTCCTAGAAATGAAACCTTTCTTTCTTTTCTCTTTCTCTCTCTCTTTTTTTTTTTTGCTGTTTTTGGTGGGGGCTGGGTTTGATCCCATCACCTCCGGCATCTGGGGTCAGTGCCCTACTCCTTTGAGCCACAGGCACCACCTGACTTTTCTTTTTCTTTTCTTCCCTTTCAGATAGGAAAGTGTTTCTCTCCAAAGGAAAGCTGAAGTGTGCTGGTTCATCTTTGTTTCTAAAGAAAAAATGGGGGATCGGCTATCACTTAAGGTAGGGCCGTGAGAAGGCTGGAATGCGTGTGGACCAGGCTGGAATAATGCATGGTGCTTAAAATGAAACATTACGACCCAGAAGGAAAGCTTTTCTAATCATACACGGGTATATTTAACTTCAAAATCTAGTGTCCAAATCCATATATATATTTTTGTTTTTACATATACATGTGTTTATTAGGTTTTCACTTTTTGCCTTCACAGAATTTAAAAGGCTTAAAATTGTGGATTTCTTACTAAACAATAACAATGTTTAAGACAAGGACCAAATCCATATTTTAAACTAATTTTTAACTGCTATACAATTGGTTAGTGTTTCTGAATTAGGCCACCTCTACTTTAAAAAAAAGGAAACAAATATGTAATGGCAAGGAAACACATCTGTAACAGCAAAAAGAGAAAGGAAACCTGGGCAGTTTCCTTGAATCCTTTCCCACTAAAGTTTAAGTCCTGAAGCGTTATTTGAATAATATTTGTCATCAACTTTGTTAATTTTTCAGTTCTGTGTAATGTCCCCCCCCTTTTGTTTTCAAATTTCCTAAAGCACTTTGTTTTAATTTCTTCTTGGAAATTAACTAAAGTCTCTGAAACTATATTTTCTCCTATAAAAATAGGAGTAACAATTCCTGGCTGCAAGTTAAGGCTATAGAAAATAAATGAGATGCTGCCTTGCATTTGCAGGACAACATAACACGTTCTCAAAATTAAAAAATGCGAGTCAGGAAATAAAATGGTATCAAATATGCTTACTTTTAATTTAGTAAGAAATCCACATTTTAAGAAAAAATATTAAAACCTATTATAAACATGAGGAAAAAACCCCAAATCAGTGCTAGTAAGGATCCCTGTCCAATGCATGAGCTTCTTCATGGACTCCTGGCCAGGAATTTATGCAATTGGCTTCTTTTCTTCTCAACCAGGGGTCAATAAACTATGGCCCTTGGATCAAATCTTGTTTCTGCAAATATGGTTCAATTGGACCCCAGTCATGCCCAGTCTGTTAGATAATCCTGTCTGCTTTCACATCACGACAGCAGAGTTGAAGAATTGCACAGACATCCAATAGTTTGCAAATTCTAGAATATTCACTATCTAGCCATTTACCTAAAAAATTTGACCATACTCCCTCTTCTAAGCTGTAAGCTCCTGAGGAAGGATGCTCTGTTCCACTCATACGGCCCCCATAGTCCCCAGCACAGTTTTTTATAAGTGACCAGGGAATATTTCTTGAATATTTGTTGTTGCAGGGGAGTGAGGGGAGGCAGCATTATGGTGAACAGCTATGATTTTTTTTTGCTTTAATCTTTCAGTAGATCTCACTGCTTCAAAAAATAGCATATATTCTTATAAGTTCATACATGCCCGATGAGTAAATAGAATAATTTTGACTTAAGCGTTTGGTTAAATAGAACTTAAATAGCTACCATTTTAAGGGCTTTCTACGTGAAAACATTATTGTTATTCAGTTCTTAGAACAGCCTTAGATGCTAGGAATCATTATTCCTTTTTACGAAGGAGGAAACTGTTCAGACAGATTTAACAATACCTTTTAAGTGGTAAAACCAAGTTTCAAAGTTTCAAACTATAACTACTGATGTTTTATTTACTGTATACTTTATAACCTTAATTAATAGATTTTTGTCTGTTTTTCTATAATGGAGAAATATCTGTGGTGCTTTTGAACAGATGCATTGATTTTCTCAATGATAAGTTTTTCTTAGAGTTCTGGGGTTAGCCCTATAAGAAAAACAAAAATTAAGGATCCCACCACCTCAAACCCAAATTTAACCATAATTAATTTCTACCTATAACCCAGTTTCCTTTGTTGCGCTTACTATCATTGATAATTATTTAGTTCTCTGTTAGTTCATTTGTTTTCCTCCTATCCCCCCCTCCATCAGACGATCAACTCCCTAAGAGCAGGACAATGCTGTGCTGGTCCCCACCGCATCTTCAGCACTTACTGTTATCTTCGTCCCACGATAAGAATGGAGTACATTTGTTTTCCTTGGATGACTAAATTGAATAACTGAATTTGTGTGGCATCATGCTTGCTGAAAGTCCCTTGTTCTTTTGAACCAAAATAACAGTGCTGTTTACCCAACTTAAACTTTCTTTAAACATAATCTTGAACATTATCCAAATATGACCAGTCCTGATCTTTGCTCGAGGACCTCAATCAATATCCAACTTCTCTGGGCATGGCCCCTGAGTAACCTCACCAGTAATTCTGAGCCATTCTTTGCTTTCCCCCATGCTATTTACATGATTTGTGTGGGTTTTGGGGGTCGTCTTATTTCGTGATTATGTGACATATTTCTGGGATTAGAATTTAGTTGATTTTTTTGCCCTATTAGGGCAATAGTCATTTTTTCATGCTTTTGGAGACTGTGTTAAATAACATATACCATTTTTTTTTAATATCAGTTTGCAGTTAAATGAAATATGTATACAGGAAAACATAACATCGCTTGTTAAACAGCACATCCCTGATGCCAAATTATCAGCAGCAAGTGAAGGAAAACTTGTCTATACGTTACCCTTAGAAAGAACAAATAGATTTCCAGGTAATGTGCACAAACACCACAAAAAAATAAATAATTTAATAATAATAGTAATGATTATTACTACTAATACAACTAACATTTCGGGGGGGTTGTGTGTGTTCAGATATTGAAACATATCAAAAGAATAGCATGAAAACTGGATTATTGTATCTAGAGTGGTAAATATTATTATATTCTGGTAGTTGTAAGGTGTGGTGGGCACTTAGGAACCTCCTTTTAGTCCTTCTCTTTCAGTGAACAGCACAATATTCTCATATTCATAACAGTACATGAACACAAATGTTTGAAAACCTCTGGCTTAAGCACTATATGAGGTAGCCCTTGATGTGGCTGTTTCTTTTTTAAATTTTTCAATTATTTTGGGTGCATAATGGTTGCATAAACTTATAGGGTACATGGGATGTTTTGATACAGGCACACGATATGAATTTATTGAGTGAAGGTACTTGGGGCATGCATCACCCCAGTCATTTAACATTTCTTTGTATTAGGAACATTCCAATTCCACAATTTGGGGCAATATTTTTGTGACAGCTTTGGGGCTTTCAGGCTAATACATAACAATTTACTAATGACGTTCATTATTCATGGGGCACCAGGAAGGCCTGCATGGTTAACAAAGACTTATAAATTACCCCCACAAAGTCGTTCAAGTATACATTTTACGGGGACAACACAAGTATGTCTTAGAATCATCAGGCAAGTGTTAATCAAACACTTACTATTAAGTTAGAGAATACTTGAAAAAGTTTGAGGTGGAATGAAGGATAATGCATGATGCTTAGCATTTAAATCTTACTTCTCTGCTTTTTGGTAGAAGGTGTTCTAGTCAAGACAGAAAAATTGTAGATTATCATTTTGCCCAAGTAAGAGCATCAATTTGAAGACGCAGGACTTCCATAACCAACCTAGAATTTAAAATTAGGTTTTAATTTAAGCTTTATTTAACTGTCCACTATCATTCAAATCCCTATAGGTAAGGGTATTGTTCATTGCTTTATGAACAATGACTAATGAGTAAGTATTTTTTTGTGAATGAACTAAAGAATCAATGGATACAAAATTTCTAGAAAGTCATGGTTATCCAAGAATATTTCCTGAGTCAATTTTTTCATTTTCTATTACATCTTTTTTTTATTATATTATATCTTTTTCTATTGATTTTTTTAAAATTATTATTAAATCATAGCTGTGTACATTAGTGCAATCAAAGGGTAAAATGTGCTGGTTTCATATACAATCTGAAGTGTTTTCATGAAACTGTTTAACATAGCCTTCAGGGCACTTTCTTTGTTATTGTATGAAGACATTTGTATTCTGCATTTAGTAAGTTTCGCCTGTACCAAGGGCAGATTTTGATTAAAAAGGTGCAGTGTTCACAGACAAGCTAATGACAAAGCTCAAGTGAAAAGATAAGTCTGCAACCAAGACTAAACATCTTAGGGTGGGGGGAGGGCAGAATCATAACTGAAGGAAAAGCTTTCAAATTCAACAGAGAAAACAGAGTTAATAGAAAAGAACCAGACCTTACAATAGGTACTAGTCAAGATCTATAAACACCTCAGAGAGGCATGAGCGATACTGCCTTCATAACAGAGAAGTAAGTAGAGACTTAGAAAATATAAATTTGATGTTGAGAAACAGAAAAGTTCAGTAGATGAGATGAGTAACAGAATGATGGAACAGGTGAGTGGTAAGTGAATGAGCTTAAAGATCAAGTGAAAAGATTTTCTCAGAATGTAGCTGAAGGACACTTAAAAAAAAGAAAATATGAACTTGACTTTACATTTTTTTCATCCATTATTAGAGTTATAGAGTTGGGAAGGGGTGGTTCAGTCCACCATCTTGTTTTCCTCCTATCTAATTTAAATCAATGACATAAAATCCTGTCTTAAGTGGTCAGAGAGATTTTCTTTGAGAATCAAAAGAAAAATCATCAGACAATTACCTAATACTGTGGATTATAGAAATGAGATTTCCTCTATTTCATTCTGACTACATAATTTCCAAAAATAGCACACCAATTTAACAGGTATTTGTTGAGGGCCTTTCATATGTAGGCATCGTGATAGGTTTTGATGATGCAGTGATGAATAAGACAATGTCACCCTTTCAGGAACTCTGTAGAATACCAGAGTTTGAGAAAACAGTAAGAACTTTCTATCACTCAGTGTCCTATTACTAATACCCATCATTTTCATGGCAATTAGTGCTTACAAAGGGCATTTTGGGTGATTCTCATTGCATACCATTATACCATTTAAAAACAATGAGAAAATAGTTGGAATATTTTCCTCCAAAGTGCCCACATATAAGTTATTATACAGTATGTATAGATTATTAAATGAAACAAGAAAGATGATAGAAAGAGCATGATGTAGAGACATAATTCAAGTTTAGATTCCAGAGCTCATCATCTTCCCACTATCTTATTGCTCTGGGTCATGTTAACTTTGAAAGTTTCTCTCTGATCTTAAGATTCATGATCTAAAAATGGATAAGAGAGGTATGGTTAAAGTAATAATTTCTTTTCTCTCTTTCTTTCTCTTTCCCTCTCTCTCCTTCTTTCTCCTTCCTTCCTTCCCTTTCCTACTTTCCCCTTCCTCCCTTCCCCCTTTCTCCCTTCCTCCTTTCCTTCCTTTCTTTCTTCCCCCTTCCTTCCCTCCTTACTCCCTTTCTCCCTCCCTTCTTCCCTTTCTTCTTCTTTCTTTCAAGTATCTTGCTCTGTTATCCAGACTGGAGTGTAGTGGCATCATTGTAGCACAAGGCAACCTCAAACCCCTTGGCTCAAGTGATCCTCCCACATCAACCTCCTGAGTAGATGGAACTATATAGGTGCACATCCCCACACTTGGCTAATTTTTCTTTCTTTCTTTTTATTTTTTTTGTAGACAGGGTTTTACTAACTCACCCAGGCTGGTCTTGAAATCTTGGCCTTCGGTGATCCTTCTGCGTTGGCCTCCCAAAATGCCAGGATTATAGGTTTGAGCCGCTGCACTAAAGTAATAATTTCTAATGTGTCTTTATTTATTTATTTATTTATTTTAATAATTTTATTAAATCATAATTGTGTATATTGGTGCCATCATAGGGCAGAATGTACTTAATATACAATCAGAAACATTTTGATCGTACTGTGAGAGATAGCCTTCATAGCATTTTCTTGATCACTATATAAAGACATTGATACACTACATTTAATAAGTTTCACCAGTACCCTACTAAGATGCACCGTAGGTGTGATCCAACTAATTGCCCTCCCTCCACCCATCCTCCCCCCTCCCCTCCCCTCCCTTTCCCTTTTCCCTGTATTCTTGTGCTATAATTGGGTTTTAGCCTTCATATGAAAGCTATAACTTGGAGATATCATCTAACTCCAGTAAGATTAGCCCACATAACAAAATCCCAAAACCAGAGATGTTGGCATGGATGTGGAGAAAGGGGAACACTTCTACACTGTTGGTGGGAATGCAAACTAATACATTCCTTTTGGAAAGATATTTGGAGAATTCTTAGAGATCTAAAAATAGATCTGCCATTCGATCCTTTAATTCCTTTATTGGGTATATATCCTGAAAACCAAAAATCACATCATA
>CAUYRH010050059.1:0-10174 GCA_963574655.1 Perodicticus potto
TTGGTGTCTCCTTCACTTTTCGCTTGGGACTAAATTCCCTATGCCTAGGTCAGTTTCATGTGAATTTCCTGGGTCTCAATTCCATGAATGGACTGTGTCCATTCATTGATGCATTCATTCACTTTGCCCCAGAGGGGACTGCGTTCGTTCATTGATACATTCATTCACCTTCCAAATTAATTAATTAATTAATTAAAAAAATAAAAAATAAAAAAATAAAGAGGAGACTTTCTTTGAGAAAAGATCCTGCCACATAACCAAAACTTCATATTGTTAATTGCAGCCTTCCCCCAAGGAACATATAGACCTTCACCAGCATAACAATACCATGTCTTAGAAATTGACAGAATCTCCACATTAGCTCCCTGATCTGTGGAGTGGGGATTGGTATGGTGAAAATGGCCAAGTAGAAGCCACTAAAACTATTTCTACTTGGAAAAATAGTAAACCTAAAGCAATACAGCATTCTGGAGGAACTGCAGAGCTTAGTGCCAACATCAAGGACATGATGGAAGCAGGCATGGTGATTCCTACCACATTACCATTCATTCCACCTGTTTGGCCTGTGCAGAAGACAGATGGATATTTTTGAATGAAATAGATTATCATAAATTTAACCACCAATTGCACAGCTGCTGTACCAGATGTGGTTTCATTGCTTGAGCAAATTAACATCTCCCCTGATACCTGGTATATAGCTAATGCCCTGGTAAATGCTTTTGTCTCCATATCTGCTAATAAAGACCATCAGAAGCAGTTTGATTTCAGATGGTGAAGCCAGCAGTACACCCTCACTCTTCCACCTCAAGGGTGTATCAACTCACTAACTCTGTGTTACAATTTGTCCCAAGGGACCTCAATTGTCTTTCCTTCCATGAGATACCACCCTGGTTCATTATATTGATGACGATATGCTACCTGGACCTAGTAAGCAAGAAGTAGTAACTAGACTATTGGTAAGATATTTGAGTGTCAAAGAATGGGAAATGCATCTGACAAAAATTGAGGGGCCTTCTACCCTCAGTGAAGTTTCTAGGAGTACACTGGTTGACATATGCCTTCCAGGGTGAAGGATAAGTTGTTGCATCTAGCCTCTGACACAACACTTTCTGGGCTTCTTTGGGTTTTAGAGGCAGCATGTTCCTCATTTACATGTGCTACTCCAGTCCATATATAAGTGTCCCAAAATGTTGCTAGTTTTGAATGAGGCCCCAAACAAGAGAAGACTCTGCAACAGGGCCAGGCTCCTATATGGGCTGCTCTTCCACATGGGTCATCTGATGAAAGTGAGATCAACCTTGCACAGGCCCTGATGACACAAGTGTAACATGGGGAAATGGCCCAAATGCCTGTGGCTCCCGTTCTGCTGCTTTCCCTCTCCCAGCCCACACTATGGTTTCATAAGACTTCCCCATAGTCTGACTGAGGAAGAAAAGACTTCAGACTGATTTACAGATGGTTCTGCTGACATCACCCAAAAATTGACAGCTACAGCACAGCTCCTTTGGGGGACTAGTGCAGCCCATATAGTCTATGGCTAGGAGGAGTGAGAGTTATAAGAAATACCTGTATAGCTCAATAATGGAACACCTTGGTGGACAGGGCATAGAGAGGGATTTAGCTCTCCTAACAAGCACTACAGCTTACAAGATGAGAGCAGTGGTGAATTGGCCGTCTCTACACCTGTGGTGTTGAGAGGTATGAGATTAGCTTTATACTAGGCTGGAGGAGAAGGCAGTCAAAGAGCATGCACATTCTATCCCAGACCTGCTTACTCTGACTCTGTCTCCTCTCCTGCCTGCAGAACACCAGCACGGTATCTCTCTGCTGAAGATTACTAAGCTCTACTAAAGACCAAGATCTATCTTTCTAAGAAGACTGCTTTACTCTCTCTAAGACTCACACTCTCTTTCTCTCTCTCTTTCCAGCTAAAGTAGATAGCCCTCAGGTACCCAAGAGAAACCATACCTGAGCAAGGTAACTTAGCAGTCCGTGTCCAGAGACTAGTTAAGCTGGGCCCGAGACCTGGCCAGTTCTGGGCCCTGGCAAGAAGTGTCAGAAGTGACATGTGACAGGGGACATCCTTAGGAGGACAGCGGTGGAGGCGATCCCTTCACCATTGAACTTGAACAGTGAAGGTAACTTTGTTCATTCATTTCACATGGGGAGGAACATGGTGAGGTATGTGATTGTGTACTGACTCATGGACAGGGCCTGGATGGTGAGGGTCTTGAAAGAAGCATGATTGGAAAGTTGGAAACAAACATATCTAGGAGATAGATGTGTGGATAGACCTCTCTAAATGGGCAAAAAGCATGAAGATATTTCTGTCTCATGTGAATTCTCACCAAAGAATGACCTCACCAGATAATTTTAATAAACAAATGGATCAGATGCTTTGCTGAGTGGATATCAGTCAGCTTCTTTCCCTAGCCACTCCCATCATTGCCCAATAGACTTATGAGCAAATGGCCATGGTGGCAAGGCAGGAGGTTCTGCATGGGCTAAGCAATGTGGACTTCCACTCACCAACTTGGAACTGGCTACAGCCATTGCTGAGTGCCTATCTGCCAGCAGCTGTAGACAAATGCTGAGTTATCTGAGGTGGGATGATACCCTGGGGTGATCTTCTAGTTGCCTAGCGGTGGGTAGATTATATCAGACTACTTCCATCATGGAATAGACACAATCTAGAATAGGCACTTACTCTGGATACAGATTTGCCTTCCCTGCATACAACACTTCTTACAGAATGCCTTATCCACCATCATGCCATTCCATACAACATTGGTTCTTATCAAAGATTTCATTTAACATCAAATGGTATGGCAATGGGCCTATGCTCATGAAAGTCACTGTTCTTACCATGTTTTTCACCATTCAGAAGCAACAGGCTTGACAGAACGGTGGGACAGCTTTTGCAGAGTCAGTTACAATACTAGATAGGCAATATCTTGCAAGGCTGTGGAAATGTTCTTCAGAAGGCTGTGTATTCTTTAAATCAACATCTAATGTATGGTGCTGTTTCTCTCAGAGCCAGGATTCACAGGTCCAGGGATAAAAGGGTGGGAATGGGTGGGTGGGTGCCACTGACCACTACCCCTGCTGTTCTAGCTGAAGTTTTGCTTTTATTCCTGCAATCTAATACTCTGCTGGCCTATAGAGCACAATAATTCCTTTGAACTGGATACCAAAAGTGCCACCCGACCAATCTGGACTCTTCATGCCTCTGAATCAGCAGACAAGGATGGGAGTTATTTTGCTGTTTGAGGTGACTGGTCCTGATTACAAAAGGAAAATCAGACTTCTCTACAATGGAGGTGAGGAAGAGTATGTCTGGAATATGAGAGATCTCTTAGGATCTCTCTTTATCTTACCATGTCCTGGGATTAAAGTCAATGGAAAACTGTAACAAACTGATTTTGGCAGGACTATTAATGGCCCAGACCCTTCAGGAATGAAGGCTTCCCTTACAACACCAGATAAAGAACCACGATCAGCTGAGGTGCTTGCTACAGGCAAAGGAAATACAGAATGGATAGTGAAAGAAGCTAATTATAACATAAACACCAACCATGACCTTGTGAGCAGGTATGGAGGGACTATAATTCTTATGAGTATTTTTGTTATGAATATGTTTGTGTGTGTGTGTGTGTGTGTGTATAAATACAAACATATATATATATACATATATATATGTCATCTACCTACCTATCTTTGTTTTCCGCTCTCTTTTATCTCTTATCATGTAATACAAAATGCATTAAATTTGCATAATAGTATTTAAGTTACAACATATCAAGGAGAAGAGTGAATACCTCCTAAGGACTTTGCATCTTTTCTGTAAGGGGTTGTGCACAGAATAGTTGTATCATGTTTGGAAGAAGTGTGACTTTGTTATTGTCTTTATTTGGAGATTAAATATGGCTTGAAGAGATGTATATGAGTGCCATGTTGCTGAGGAATGGACCGTGGTGATTAACTTTATGTATCAGCTTGGCAAGGCAAGAGTGCTCTCCTGCTTTATCAAACACCAAGCCAAATGTTGCTCTGAAAGTATCTATTAAACGTGATTAACATTTAAATTGGTAGATTTTGAATAAAGCAGATTTAAATTTTCTTCTTAATCTCTTCACTGACCTACTGGGTTATTTAAGAGCATATTGCTTAATTTCCATGTGTTTGTATAGTTTTCAATGTTCCCCTTGTTTTGATTTCTAGTTTTATCCTATTGTAGCCATAGGAAATATGTGCTGTAATTTCAATTTTTTGAATTTTTAAAGGCTTTTCTGTGGCCTAAAATATGGCCTATCCTTGAGAATGATCCATGAGCTAATGATAAGAACATGTATTCTGCAGCTGTTGGATGAAACATCCTATAAATATCTTTTAGGTCCATTTGGTCTACAGTGCAGACTAAATTCAATGTTTCTTTTTTGATTTGTCCAGATAGTCTCTCCAATGGTAAAAGTAGAGTGTTGAAATCTCCAATTACTACATTTACAGAAACATTTAGATTAACCAGGCATGGTGACTCACACCTGTAATCCTAGCACTCTGGGAGGCTGAGAAGTTGGATCACCTGAGCTCAGGAGTTCAAAACCAGCCTGAGCAAGACACCTCCCCACCCCTCGAGCCCTCCTCATCTTCCAACCATCATCTCTGGGTTGACCTTTGGCTTA
The DNA here is from genome assembly GCA_963574655.1 of Perodicticus potto. Taxonomy (NCBI): domain Eukaryota; kingdom Metazoa; phylum Chordata; class Mammalia; order Primates; family Lorisidae; genus Perodicticus; species Perodicticus potto. Next base: position 4,683 of record CAUYRH010050059.1, read on the forward strand.
ATTCATTTAACAGCTTGAGTCCAGGAGTCTGAGTTTGCTATGATCTAGGACGCAACAGCACTCTATCCACAGCACAGAGTGAGAGTCTATCTCAAAAAAAAAGAGAGAGAGAGAGAAAAGAAACACTTAGATTACATAAATTGCCATATTATTTCACTGCTGGATTAAGCAAAGAAGTTTATGATCATTAGAAGAATACATTTGCAAAAGTTAGTCAGGAAAAACCTATACATAGTATGTCTATAAGTGAGGACCAGTTTTCTTTGTATTGTGTATTGTTGAGAGCACAGTTGTTGGTGAAGGAAATATTTTTTACAGTTTCTTTGTGGGTCTAAAAGTTGGCCAGCTGTTGAACATGGAGTCAGAAGCCCAGGATGGAGTCATTGATGTGAAGCCTGGAACATTGCTAAGGTATTTCAAAATATTTATCCTGTGCTCACTATAGATCCCTCAGTGCTGATGCAAAGTTAGTTTGAGGAAAGAGAAATAAATCTTATACTTCCTAATGATCCTAAGAAAGCAGCAAGCAGCTATAGAAGATCTCCTCTGAAGATAAGAACAAACTTTACACTGAGCCAAAATAACCTTGAGAAGAAAAAAGAGACTATGTAACAAATAACAGCATCCTAGAGAAATACAACAGCATTTCTTGAGAAGTATAAACATTAACTCTTTGTACTCTTTGTGATATTTTTCCTGCTAATTAAAAAATTTCCTTTGATCTAACATCCACAACCTTAACTTTGTAGCTGATATTGAGCTGGAAAAGAAAGTATGAGTTTGGAAAGAACTGTTCCCCAGAACTCAGCATTTTATGAGGCACTTAAGTTCTCACTGGCAAGTAAAGGATCCTTCCTCTGTATTTTTTGGTATAAGTGTCTGTCAGTTTTAATTTGCTATTTTCCTACAACAAGTTCTCCATCAGTTCCATCTTGTACTGCAAAGCCAGGGTGAAGTAAGGAAATCTGCCCTGGGTCCCTCATCCTGATGACTCAAGAGCAGGGGGAGAGGGGAGTTTGAGGGGGATTTATGAACTGTTTCATGGACTTACAGACAAGCTTATCATCCCAATGCCACAGGTTTCTTTAGGATGTCCAGAATGGGTTACAAGAATCTGGGCCAAAACCAGGCAGGTAGGTAGTTTTAGTTAGTGTTCATTCTAGGCATTGAGATAAACATGTATATTTAAGAAAATTACCAGAAATGACAATATTAAAATAACCCTATGGGAATGGTGTACTCAAACTTTAGATACCCTCAAAGCTTCAGTACTGCCATTTTAGTGAGGTAGCCAATAGAGGAACTGGGCCAAGAATTTGAATGATTTAAGTCAAAGGTCAAAACAGGAACAATGGTTAAAGCCCAATGTCTCCCAATACTGGAGGACAATAAGTCCTGTGAAGTGTGAATTTTCCATCCTGACCAGTGGCCCCTCTGCAGTTTTAAAAGGCTAATTCTCCTCCCTTGTCTAGCAGATGGCCCTCCAACCTTTTACAAGGCCTCCAGCAGATGACCTTTACTCTCTGTCATTTCACAGGGCCCTGCCATCTCCTGAGCTATATACTTAAGCCACACCCTGAATTGCTTTAAAAGAGGCCCCTTACCCAAGCAAGAGAGGAAAAGCAGGTATCTGATGTACTCAATAATAATATGGAACCAATAGAGAAACAACTACTTACCCACAGGACAGAAAAACACAATTAAATTCAAATGGGGGAGAGGAGGAGGGTCAAAGGGAAGAGGAGAAGGGAAGGTGATGGGTAAAGTCTCACCTAAGGTGCACAGTATAAGGGTATACAGCACACCCCCTGGTGAAGGGCTCAACTACAACTTGAACTTTACCTAAGGAATGCAAACAATGTAACCTAATTATCAGTACCCTCATATGAATCTGAATTTTCTTTTTTGTAAAAAGGCCCTTTGTAGGGGGGGAGGTAAGATGGCCGACTAGAGCCAGCTTTCCACAGAGGCCCCCATCCAGAAGGAGAGTTAAAGGACAGAAGTTAAAGGACAGAAGAAAGCCGATGGTTCAGATCTGAGCCAAGAGAGAAGGTTGAGGAACGCACATCAACCCTGCTGAGGGGAGCTGTGACCCCAAGGTTACAATCCAAAAGCTACATTCCCATAGGGCTATTTTAAGTGAATGGGAGTCCCCTCCCCCATAAGAACGGCTTGCAGTATACTCCATAGAAACAAGTGAGCAGAGTTCAAATGTTCTCTCATTTTATCCAACAGGAGTGACCCTCTAAAAACCAGACCTCCTTCCCCTACTAGGGTCATGACACTCTCCTGCCAGGCATAAAACCGTATATATTCTCTACCTGCAATTCTGAACTCCCAGCACTCCCCTCCACTCTCACCCTGAGGTCTGGAAACCTATCCCCCATGGAGCCCAGATTCTTGAGCATTTACTCGGGGGTGTGGATGGAGCATGGGCTGATGCTCATCTGTGCTGATTCTCTGGCATGGGAGAAAAGAGAGGATGGTCAACTGAGAGGCTACAGGAGAGGCAATGCCCCAAGGCACAGAGCAGCAGCCACAGCAGCGGGAACAATAGGGCTCACACCCCTGGGGATATTTTGAAAAGACACTCCAAGTTTCTCTGGGCAACCAGAAGCCAGGTGGTAGTCACTGGTGGAACAGATCTGGAAGGGCAATGCAGTAAAGGGTATGCCTGAGGTGGTACCAGCCTGGGCAGAGCACAGGGACTAGAATATGCGCCCACAGAGACAGCAGACTCCCAGGGTGGGGCTGACCCAGAGGACTGCTTCACTGAGCCTCAGACACACCCAGCCCTCAGGAGATCATAGCTGAAACAAAGGTGGGCAGGCAGAGGCTGGAACTGACAGCTGAGTGAGAGTTCTAACCACCTCCATCCTAACACAAACTGCAGGTGAGACCAGGCAGCAGCACGGACAGAGCTGAGTTGCTCAAACAGCGTCTGATCTGCAGGGGAATATAGCTGGGACAGAAACAAATTCTGCGAAGTTATTCTGTTCTGTCAGGAACATCAATCAGGGGCAGGGCTGGAACTGAGTGAATCGCCCCAGCTCCCATTAAGCACCCAAGGTTTTCAGGCCTCACCTCCCCCTGCTGGATAGTGGGAGAGAGTAGCGACCTGGCTGGGGAGAGATAGATCTCCCTGTGACTCAGGCAGGTGCAAACCCCAGGAGCATCTGCTCATTGGAGGGAACTGGATCACAGCCCTGTGGGGTTACCAGTGACTGGGTGTGACCGAGGTACAACATGGGGAAGGAGGCATCAAACTTCCCAGACTAATTTATTTGCTGGGTGGGTCCTTCTGGCCTCACAGAGCACTGGAGCAAGTCATACTTGAGCTGCCAGCAGACCCCTGCTATCCAGTTGCCAGAGACATTTTGAACTCTCCCACCTGAGACCAGTGCTGACTGGGACAATTGATTTGGACCTCTTGAACTGGGCCAATCACCTGAGGACTACCCAAAGTGGTTCACTTGGTGTGTGGTTGTGAGAAGGTTTGATTTTCCTTTTTCAATTGTGGCCTGTGGGAGGTGGGGTGACTCAATCGCTGGTATTTCTCCATACCTGAGACTTCAACCCAGAGTAACTGATTCACTAGGGTAAGACAGAGACCACCTGAAAATAAGACAGAGCCACTTAGCCCCACTACACCAAGAAGGCCCCCGTTTCTCAGGCTGTAGCACTGTACAGGTCCTTGGCAAAGCTCTAGGGGAAAAGATACTAACACCAGTCCCAGATGTTGGGCAAAGGACTGGCCAATCACTACTCCTTGAGTCCCCAAAGCAAATTCTCCTTATCTGCTCATCTAGCCAAATGGTGTAAAATAATCATGCAGCAGAATAAGGGGAAAAACTCTGGTAACATGAATAACTAGAGTAGATCAACCGCCCCAATGAACAATTTGGCAGATACAACTGAAGAGTCCATTCATGAAAAAATGGCTGGATGTCAGAAACTGAAGTCAGAGTTTGATTTACAAATAAGATCAACAAAATAGAGGAAAAGTTGGAATTAGAAATTCAAGGAACATTTCAAAAGTTGTCTCAAGAAATGAAAGAATTCATAGGCAAAATCACCAAAGATTTTGACACATTGAGACAAGAATTTGCAGCCCTCAAATGTCAGAGAAATACAGTAGAATCCCTCAGTAACAAAATTGAGCAAGCAGAAGAAAGGATTTCTGACATTGAAGACAAAGCTTTCAAACACTCCCAAATTCTCAAAGAGGAAGAGAAATGGAGAGTAAAAACAGATGATTCTCTCAGAGAGCTGTGGGATAACTCGAAAAAAAGCAATATTCACCTGATAGGGATCCCTGAAGGTGAAGAAGTGACTTCCCAAGGCACAGAGGCTCTTCTTCACAAGATTATGAAAGAGAACTCCAGACATGCCAAGAGATTTTGAAATAGAGATAGCAGACAATTTCAGAACCCCAGCACAACTCAACTCAAATAAGACATCCCCAGGCACATCATAATTAACTTCACTAAAGTTAATATGAAGAAGAAAATTCTGAAAGCAGCCAGATGTAAGAAAACCATAACCTACAAGGGGAAGAATACTAGAATGACTGCAGATCTCTCTGCTGAAACTTTTCAAGCTAGAAGAGGGTGGTCATTGACTTTTAATCTCCTAAAACAAAATAACTTTCAACCCAGGATCCTGCGTCCAGCTAAACTGAGTTTCATTTATGATGGAGAAATTAAATACTTTAATGACATTCACATGTTGAAGAAATTTGCCATAACTAAACCAACTCTCCAGGATATTCTCAGACCTGTCCTCCATAATGAACAGCACAATCCTCCACCACCAAATTAACCTCACTCAGAAACTTTTAATCAAATTCCAACTACCACAGTGGCGAAAGGATTAAAAATGTCCACTGAACTTTTAAACAACTCAATACTCAAAATTCTACCAGACTTATCAATATTCTCGATTAATGTGATTGGCTTAAATTGCCCCCTAAAGAGGCATAGGTTGGCTGACTGGACACAAAAACTCAGGCCAGATATCGGCTGCATAAAAGAATCTCATCTTAGCTTAAAAGATAAATATAGACTCAGGATGAAGGGATGGTTATCTATATTTCAGGCACTGCAAGCCTTCCTCAAGAGAATGGAAAGAGAGGAAGTTAACAACTTAATGGGACATCTCAAGCTACTGGAAAAGGAAGAACATTCCAATCCCAAACCCAGCAGAAGAAAAGAAATAACCAAAATTAGACCAGAATTAAATTAAATTGAAAACAAAAGGATTATATAACAGATCAATAAATCAAAAAGTTGTTTTTTAGAAAAGGTCAATAAAATAGATAAACCTCTAGCTAACCTAACCAGGAAAAAAAGAGTAAAATCTCTAATTTCATTAATCAGAAATGGTAAAGATGAAATAACAACAGACCTCTCAGAAATTCAAAAAATCCTTAATGAATATTACAAGAAACTTTATTCTCAGAAATATGAAAATCTGAAGGAAATTGACCAATA
>CAUYRH010050068.1:0-44424 GCA_963574655.1 Perodicticus potto
AATATGATATTGGCTGTGGGTTTGCTGTAGATGGCCTCTATCAGTTTAAGAAATGTCCCATCCATGCCTATTTTCTTAAGAATTCTGATAATGAAAGGATGCTGGATTTTATCAAAGGCTTTTTCTATGTCAATTGAGAGAATCATATGGTCTTTGTTTTTTATTTTATTGATGTGATGTATTATATTTATAGATTTGCATATGTTGAACCAAACCTGTAACCCTGGAATAAAACCAACTTGCTTATGGTGTATAATTTTTTTGATGTGTTGTTGAATTCTGTTTGCTAAGATCTTATTGAATATTTTTGCATTGATATTCTTTAATGATATTGGTCTATAATTTTCTTTCTTTGTTGTATCCTTTCCTGGTTTGGGGATCAAGGTGATATTTGCTTCATAAAATGTGTTGGGAAGTATTCCTTCTTTTTCTATGCTTTGGAAAAGGTTATACGATATAGGTACTAATTCTTCTTCAAAGGTTTCATACACTTTGAATGTGAAGCCATCTGGTCCTGGACTTTTCTTTTTAGGGAGATTTCATATTGTTGTTGCTATTTCACTGGTCTGTTCAATATTTCTAATTCTTTCTGGTTGAGTCTAGGAAGGTGGTGTGCTTTTAGGTATTGGTCTATTTCGTTCAGATTTTCATATTTCTGGGAATAGAGATTTATGTAGTAGTCATTGAGGATTTTTTGAATTTCTGAAGTGTCTTTGCTATTTCTCCTTTATCATTTCTGATAGGTCATATTAGAGATTTTACTTTTCTATTGCTGGTTAGATTGGCCAAAGGTTTATCAATTTTGTTAATCTTTAAAAAAAAAAACAACTTTTTATTTTGTTGATCTTCTGAATGATTCTTTTGTTTTCAATTTCATTTAATTCTGCCCTAATTTTGGTAATTTCTTTTCTTCTGCTGGGTTTGGGGTTGGAGTGTTCTTCCTTTTCCATTTGCTTGAGATGATCCATTAAGTTGTTGGCTTCCTCTCTTTCTGTTTTCTTAATGAAGGCTTCCAATGCTATAAATTTCCCTGTTAGAACTGCCTTCACAGTATTCCACAGGTTTTGATAATTTGTGTTCTCATTATCATTTTGTTCCAAAAATTTGGTGATTTCCTTCTTAATCTCATCTTTGACCCAGCTGTCATTCAGCCTAAGATTATTTAGCTTCCATGACTTTGTTTGAGTATGAAGATTCTTATTGCTGTTGAGTTCAGCTTTTATTCAATGGTGGTCCGAGAAGATACTGGGAATAATTTTTATACTTTTAAATTTGCTGAGGTTAGACTTGTGTCCTACGATATGATCTATTTTGGTGGATAACCCATGGACTGATGAGAGGAATGTATATTCAGTTTTATTAGGGTAAATGTTCTGTAGAGGATTGTAAAGTCCATTTATTCTAGGGTCAGGTTTAAGTGTAATATTTCTTTGTTTAGTTTCTTCTTGGAGAATCTATCTAAAACTGTCAAAGGGGTGTTAAAATCTCCATCTATTATAGTACAGGAAGATATCAAGTTGTTCATATCCATTAGGGTCTGCTTTATGAATTGAAGAGCATTCTGGTAGGGTGCATAAATGCTAATTATTGAAATCTCTTCATGTTGGATGTTTCCCTTGACAAATATGTAGTGACCTTCCTTATTTTTATCTTTGTTGGTTTAAAGCCAATTGTATCTGCTACTAAAATTGCAACCCCTGCTTTTTTCTGGTTTACACTTGTCTGTACTATACAAGTCCATCCCTTCACCCTGAGTCTATTTTTATCCTTTAAGGTAAGGCAAGATTCTTACATACAGCAGATATCTGGTCTGAGTTTATGTATCTAGTCAGCCAGCCATGCCTCTTTAGAGGACAGTTTAAACCATTCACATTAATTGAGAGAATTGATAAACCTGGTTGTGTTTTTGGTGTCATGATTTTTAGCCGTCCGGTGGACACTTTTAATCCTTTCACCACTGTGGAAGTTGGGTTTTGTTAAAAAATTTCTGGGTGAGTTTACTTTGGAGGTAGATGCTGGTCATTGCAGAAGATGGGTCTGAGAATATCTGGGAGAGCTGGTTTAGTTGTGGCATATTTCTTCAACATGTCTATGTCATTGAAGTATTTGATTTCTCCATCACAAATAAAACTCAGTTTAGTTGGACAGAGGATCCTGGGCTGGAAGTTGTTCTGTTTTAGGAGACTGAAGGTCAATGATCATCTTCTTCTGGCCTGAAACATTTCAACTGAGAGATCTGCAGTCATTCTGATGTTTCTACCTTTGTAGGTGATGCTTTTCTTTTGTCTGGCTGCTCTCCTAAGTTCTGATTGGTAGACTGGTAGGATGATCTATCTCTCTTAAGTTGTGATTGGTAGACTGGTAGGATGATCTCTCTTCTCCAGGTGTAAGCAATCCCTTGGGACAAAATTAAGTGGGTGACACCAAGATGGCAGCATGGTGGGGGTGCTCAGCCCTGGTCCTCCTTCCCCAAGAGCGCTGTTCCTAATTACCTACCTAACAACCCTAGATGTATTATTTGACTCCATTGCTGGCCTCCACTGAGTTCCATGTGTAAGGACAGGGCTGTGCTGGGTGACATAGGAGACCTGGCCACTGACTGCTTGTCCCCAGGCCTGTCCCGGCCTAAGCATTAACCTCAGCATGCTTTTCTCAACAACCACTTCCTCTATCCGGTTCCCAGGGGGTAGTGTGCTCAGGTAGCTCAATTCAGGGCTTGTGTTGAGGACACAGACTTGCCACAGGCAGCCAGGGCAGCAACTGTGGAACTGATTACCTTTTAAGAGCAGACCTCCACCAGACAGGCAGGAGTCTAAAGAGTAAATAGAGGTGCTGGCCCTGGAATTTTTTTAAAGGCCCCAGAGGGATTTGTTCACCAGCGTTTGAATTTCTAGAGAAAAGCTCTGTGAAGCTCTAAATTAAACCAAGCTGACCCCACTCACAACCGGAGTTATTTACAGTTCACAGGTCTTTGGAGAGTTCTTGTTTGCATACAGTTGAAAATAGGTCCTGGGTTGGCAAAAGAAGCCTACTGTAGACTATTTGCATTACACTACCTTGCTTTGCTTTGGTGTGGGAGAAAGCTTTGAAAGTGAAGCCAAAAAGAGTGGTCAAGTTGTAAACAAGCCTTTGTTTTTCAGCAAAGGAAAGGTGCTGGTAGAAATAATCCAAAAGAGCCAGCTACTGGAAAGCAAATAACTTGAGTTCTCTCTATAATTAAATGCATTCCTCAGAATAATAACTAAGTAGTAGGAAGGAAACCCGAGTAACACCCCCGCCCCAGCGCTGCAACTGATTTCCTTTGCAGCTTTAGCAGTCAGGTCGGTCAGAAGACTGGTGCTGATTACAGCACTCAGTCTCCCCGTTTCACTCCATACTGGGAGAATAATTAACTTAAATTGCTTTTGGTGCCTGAGATCTGGTTTGTGTCAGAGTCAAATCAGCCTCTAACTAGTTCAGGGTTATTCATCAGCACCTAGAGCTTACCCCCGACCCTCACTTGTATGGCAAGATTTTGTACCCTGGTAAGTGTTGGATGGGGTGTTCCCAAAGCCCCACACAAACCTCATTTCCTTTGAGAAACGAGGCCTGTTCCTACCTTTTCTAAGATCAGTATACTCTGTTTGGCCAATATTTAGGAGAAATTTTTTGTGATTTGTCAAATAAAAGAAGATAGCTGCCCAAGAGACAAACCCGAGTTTTGTCACATTTACAGAAAACTGGATTTCATTGTAAGAATAGCACAACCAAACTTATAATCTAGAATCAGGATAGAAGGACTGGTCTATTTAGGAAGGATGTGAGGTTCTTCTCACTTCTCTTCCTTTCTTCTTTATCTGCAACTCAGTCTGAGACCCAATGTTTACCATTCTATGTGGGAAACTATGCTAGGCACAAATATTGGTAGTGAACGATATTGAAGGAGCTAAGGAAATTTTGCCCCAAAATATTACTACTTGACATAAAGAATATTTTGAATTAAAGGCTGTTCATAATCAGAAAGCATTAAATGGGGCTTTCCCTCTATCTGTATAAAACCATACTGACTTTTATGCCAGGGCATAAAAGGGAGGTAGCTGAGTTCCTTTTCTCCCCCTAAAGGCTAGCAGACCAGGCCCAAGTCATTTAAAACACAAAACCTATCCACCTGTCTCTCAGGTTAATTTAAAGTCAATCTATCCCCCCCATCTATTCACCTAGCAACTGCTTGCTGTACCCACATGCCACATTCTTCTCCCTCCCTCAAAAAGTCATCTATACAAATATCTGACCATCATTGATACATTGGGCAATCATTCTTGTACTTCCCCCATGACCATGGTATTTGGAAATAAGTATTTCTCTTATTAATCTGCCTTAGCTGTGAATTGATCTTTCAGTGGCCTTTCAGGGAGAAAAGGGTGAGTTTCACTAAGATCCCTACAACATCAAAACATTTCACCCCAAAATTTACTTCTTCTACATGTCATAAGATGTCTTTTCAGAGGTCTGCAAACAGAAGTAGCCCTGCAGAGCTGTCTTTCCTGGGGTGATTTTGAATCTGCAGAGAAAATCTGCACTGATGTAGTCAGGCTTTCTCTGGGCCGTTCTCTCTATCTAGGGAAGATTAACTGAGATGTTGACACCTTTAAAAGTCTAAGAGGAGGGAATACTTCTACACTGTTGGGATTGCAAACTAATATAACCTTTATGGAAAGAAGTATGGAGAATTCTCAAAGAACTAAAAGTTTACCTTCCATTTGATCCCACAATCCCATTACTAGGTATCTACCCAGAAGACCAAAAAGCATTTTACCACAAAGACATTTGCACTTGAATGTTTATTGCAGCTTAATTCGTAATTGCCAAGTCATGAAAGTAGCCCAAATGCTTATCAACCCATGAATGGATTAGCAAAGTGTGGTATATGTATACCATGGAATACCATTCAGCCATTAAAAATGATGGAGATTTTACATCTTTTATGTTTTACCTGGATGGAGTTGACACACATTCTTCTCAGTAAAGTATCCTAAGAATAAAAAAAAAAAATCCAATGTACTCAATACTAATATGAAACCAATACATAAGCAATTACATGCTCATATAAATGTTAAAGCACAAAAATAGTATAGGGAGGGGAAGGAATGATGAAGGAGAAGGGAGAGAAGGATAAGGGCGATTGGAGGGAGGAAGAAGGGCATTTGGTGAGAGCTCATCTAATGGGCACAATGCAAGGGAATTCTGCCAACTTGAAGTTTCCCTTCAAAGTGAGAACATTGGAACCTAAAAATTTGTATGCTCATATTAATTTGAAATTAAAAAAAAAAGAAAAAACAAGGAAAAAAAGTCTGAGAGAAACATTTACCACCTATTCTGTCTGAGGGCTGTTACCTATAAGGTTTCATCTGTGTAACAATGACAACTTTGCTAGCCAGGCCTCCCATCCTCCCCCAGCACAACCAGTTTTGCCTCCATATCTTGATTCACCGCCATGACCAGTTTGGGACCATCTTTTGAGCTTCCACTCTTTCTGCAACATTGAGATGGTATATCAAATTCTGCACTATGTTTGGGAGTTGGGTCCTTACTATGCGTCTCCCTCCATGTATATTGATAAATATATACTGATAAATGTATATTGTATGTATATTGATAAATGTTTATTGAAAAATTTCATTTCTCCCATTTATCCACCAAATTTTGTCAGTTGATTTTTCTGCAAAACTTCAGATGGTGAAAGGGAATTCTTCCTTTATCCCCTGTAGTTGTGATGGCAGTTGGTGTGTAACAGAGTGATTAGAGTGATGAGGGAGGCCAACAGGTAAGATGATTGCCAAAGAGAGAGATGCTATCAATTGAGTATTTATGTGATTTACACCTTACCTGGAAAATAAGACAAACACACATGAAAAAAGCATAAACACACATACATTTATGCAGAAGAATGTATCATTAGTGCCTGGCACACGGTAGGCGCTCAAACGACATGTGTGAAATGAATGAACAAATGGGTAAAATAAAGAAGAATGGATGGCAAAAAAAGACAAATACTTCAGGAGAGGATTTTGTCGTCACTGAAGCAAAGCATTCTGCTGGAAATGAAATTAACTGTCCATCTCCCGTGGGGAAGAAAATCATGGGCCATATTTCTTGTTAGTATAGCTAAATTTGAACAAATAGAAGATTATGTAAATAGATTATGTAGTGTGGATAACTAAGCCTCTTTATTCCTATGCCTTAAAATTATACTCATTTAAATTCCAGGAAAATATAATGTTATGCATGTGGTATAGAAATTAAATTATAAAATGTAAAAATTTTAGAGCACCATTTTTATACAGTCTGAAGTTAGGGGACATGTGGGGAAAGTAAGATAAATGGGTAACAGAGAAAGAAAGTGAGGACCAAATGGTTGGAAATGGTTCCAAATGGTTGGAAAATGCACCTTAAATATCACAGGGAAACACAAATCTGTATTATAACACATGCACATTGACACTGGGGATACCTTTATGGAAATTAACTTTTTTTTTTTTGAGCCTGTGTGCGACTCCTTACTCCTTACAGATTCAGGTCAGATGTTGTTTTCTGTGACTGGGTAATCATTTCTTTTTCTGTGATTCCTCCCGTGATTGCATTGTAATTATTTGCATCCTTTAGTGAGACCATGAATACAGCACATGGTAACAGTCAATAAGTATTTGTTTATTATAGGCCAGGAATTGTGATAGTTTTCTTCCAATAAGCTACCATATGCAATCCTTGCAATAACCCTGCTATTCTCATTTTACCTACGAGGACCTCAGGTTAGGAGCATGTCATGGTATATGTGTGGCAAATGGTAAAGGCAGGCTTTGAGCTGGAGCTTTCCAGGCAACAGGGTCACTTTGATTGGCACCATAGCAACTCCATTCTCTAAAGCAATGTCACCCAATTAATTGGATGTTAATGTTAGTTATACATGCAATTGAAAACTTTTCAGTAGCCACAACAAAAAGTAAATAAAAAGAAGCAGGTGAATATTTAATATTTTTGTAGAAATATTCTATTTTAGAATAGCTTTAGATGTGTAGAAAAGTTGCAAAAATGAGAGGCAGAGTTTCCATTTATTGTGCACCCAATCTCCCCTTGTGTTAACATCTTATATTACTAAGGGATATTTTTCAGAATTAATAAGCTGAAGCTGATATATTATTATCAACTAATATCCATATTTTATTCATATTTCCTTTATTTATACTTAATGTCCTTTTTCAGTCCCAGGATCCCATCTGACACACCCATCATGTTTCCCTAGGTTTTTTAGGCTGTGACAAGTTTCTCAGATTTCTATTGTTCTGATGACGTTGAGAGTTTGAGCGTCCTGCTCTGGTATTTGGTACAATGTTCCTACAATGGTCTGAACGTTTGAACCACCACTGTCCCTCACAAATTTATATGAGGAAAGCTTAAACTCCAAGGTGATGGTATTAGCAGGTGAAGCCTTTACAAGTTTAGTGGTGAGGGGCAACTTGCCCTTTCTCCCCTCTCCCACAAAGTTCATTAAAAGATCAACTCATAATTGAATTAGAGTAATAAGAGAAATGTGTATTTCCAAATACCAAGTGCATGGGGAGAAACACAAGAGTCTCAGCGATGGTCAGATTTCTTCTAGTGGCCTTTTGGAAGGGAGGGGGACGATGTGGAGTACAGGTGCAGCAAGTGGTTGCTGGGGAGATGAAGAGATGGGGCAGAACAGATTGACTCGCAAATTAAACTGACAGACAGGTATTGTGTTGTAAATGATTTGGGCCAGGTCTGCTAGCATTCTTGATCTTCTTTCCTGCAAAGTATTAAGATAACAGGTGGAAGAAAGGAAGTCAGTTGCTCCCTTTGATCTTTTGTCCTGGTCAGTCTGGTTTTCTGTAGATAGAGGGAAAGTGCTTCCAAAGCTTTCTGATCTTGAATGGCTCTTAATTCAAAGTGCTCTTTAAAGGTGGATGTGCTGGCTCAGGCCTGTAATCCCAGCACTATGGGAGGCCGAAGTGGGAAGATCCCTTGAGCTCAGGAGTTCAAAACCACTCTGCACAAGAGAGACTTATCACTACTAAAAAAACAAACAAACAAACAAAAAAACCTCCAGACTAACTGAATGTCATGACAGGAGGCTAGGGCAGGATGATTGCTTGAGCCCAGAAGTTTGAAGTTTCTGTGAGCTTGGCTGATGCCATGGTACTCTTGCTTGAACAACAGAGTGAGATTCTTTCACAAAGCAAACAAATCCCAAAGTATTCTTTATACCAAATAGTCTTGTTTTGGAGTGAAACTTCCTTAGCTCTTTCACTAGACAATAAGATCATGAGAGTGGACCCCTCTCAAAGAGGATTAGTGCCTTTATCAAAGAACCCACAGAGACCCAGCCAGTTCTCTTTCTGTACCATGTGAGGACACAGTGGGAAGGTGTAATCTGTGAATAGGAAACAGGCCCTCGCCAGACACTCAATCTATTGATGCCTTAATCTCTGGCATCTCAAGCTCCAGATCTATGGGAAATAAATTTTTTTTTTTGTTTGCAAGCTACCCAGTTTATAGTGTTTTATCATAGCAGTCTAAGTAAACTGAGATAGAAATTGATCCCATAAATAGAATGCCATTGTGACAGATTTCTAAAATGTGGAAATAGCTTTGGAATTCAGTAATGGACAGAGACTAGGAGAATTTTTGAGGTGCATATTAGAAAAAGCCTACACTGGCTCAGCACCTGTAGCTCAGCGGTAAGGGCACTAGCCACATACACTGGGGATAGAGGGTCCAAACCCAGCTGGGGCCTGCTAAACAACAACAACTACAACAAAAAAAGAGCTGGGAGTTGTGGTGGGCACCTATAGTCCCAGCTACTTGGGAGGCTGAGCCAAGAGAATCACTTAAGCCCAAGAGTTTGAGGTTGCTATAAGCTGTGACACCATGCACTCTACTGAGGGCAGGATAGTGGGATTTGGTCTCAAAAAAAAAAAAAAAAAAAAAAAAAGGCTACACTGCCATGAGCAAACCATAAAGGGCAATTCTAGTGAGAGCTTAGAAAAAGAACTTAACGTTGGAGAAAGCCCTAGTCTTCTTAGAGCATGTCTAAGTGGTCAGGAACAAAATGTTAGGAGTATGGATGGTAAGGGCCATTCTCATGAGGTCTCAAATGGAAATGAGGAGCATGTGAATAGAAACTGGAGGACCAGCTGTCCTGTTGCAAAGTGGCAACGAACTTGGCTGGACAGTTGTTCATGCCCTACTGTTTTGTGGGAAGTATAACTTGTGAGCAATAAAATAGGATATTTGACTGAAGAAATTTCTTTTTTCTTTTTCTTTTCTTTTTTTTTTTTTTTGAGACAGAGTCTCACTATGTCACCCTAGGTAGAGTGCTGTGGCAACACACAGCAACCTCAAACTCTTGGGCTTAAGCAATTTTCTTGCCCCAGCTTCCCAAGTGGCTGGGACTACAGGCCCCTGCCACAATGCCTGACTATTTTTTGGTTGTAGTTGTCATTGTTGTTTGGCAGGCCCAGGCTGGGTTTGAATCCACCAGCCCAGTGTATGTGGCCAGCGCCCTAGCTGCTGAGCCACAGGCGCCAAGCCTGACTGAAAAAATTTCTAAGCAAAGTGTTGAGGGTGCAACTTGGCTCCTCTTGGATGCTAGAGGAAAATGTGAAAAGAGAGACATGATTTAAATGTGGGAATTTTAATCAAAAGAGAAGCAGAATTTAAAGATTTGAGAAATTCCCAGTTTGTGTATATTGAAAGGAATGAGAATACATGCTTGGGAGAGAACCCAGAGGTTATGGCCAAACTGCTGTTTGATATGGCAGGATTCATTAAAACGAGGGACGAACAACCCCAAAGTTGTTTTAGAAATCATCAGATCATCTGTGCTGCCTTCCCCATCAGGGGCCCAAAGTTCAGCTCAATATTCTTTGGCCAGCCCAGGTGTAGTTCCAGTGGGGCCAGATGCAGTGTGGGTACAAGGGCCACCCCTCCAGAGGGCAGAAATTGTAAATCTTGGCAGTATCTCAGTGGTACCATCTACACTGTCATGCAGAGTAGAGTATATGAGCTATGGGCATATGGCTACCTCCCCTAGATTTAGTAGGATGGAGCTGCCTAGAACTGTGGGATTAGGACACAGAAAGAGGGCCACTGTGGGATTAGGCCACAGCAGAGATTCTCCAGTGCTGGGGGAGCAAAGCTGCCCCTGAAAACCCAAGACCAGTACAGTACCAGTGTGATGTCCCAGCCTGGGAGAGCTGAAGGGACCTGACTACAAGTGAGAGTTGTGGTATGGGCTATGCCAAGAAAAGTTATGGGGCAAGGTCTCCTGGAGCCTTTGGGCCCCAACACCTAGCCAGATGTGTCTTTCAGGTAGAGCACTGATGCAAAGATTATTCTTGAGCCTTAACACTACATGTTGAGTTTCAGACTGAATTGAGACCTGCTATCCCTTTCTTCCTGTTTGCAGGGAGAATGGGGACCAAAGACACTATTCTTGGCAAAGGAAAGCACCTCCAGAAAAAGAGGAAAATTAAAAAGTAAGCTGAGTGAGTCAAAACAAATAAAAGTTAGCTAGTTTACACTTAAGCTAGCCATTGCCAGCAAGCTTCCTGCCTTTTCTGAAATTCTAGCTTGTTGGGGATACAGCTTACAAACACCCCTGCTGGGTCTGTGAGCACTCTGAGGAAAAATGGTCATAGAAGAGGCTACGACAAGACCTAGAAAGATACATTAACTAGGTTGGCTCTTGCCTAGTACACAGGCAAAGCAGATACTCACCGTGGAGATTTGCATTTGCCTAGGGCAGAGATCAAGGCAGTAGTCTTGAGATATGGGACGAAGAGCTTATATCCCTTATTGCGGAGGAAGATCCTCTGTGGTGGTGGTGGGAGGAAAATTCCTCCCTCCCACTGATTCCTCAGAGAAGATTAATTCCTGTGGCATTTTACTCCACAGGGAACTAGTGGAGTTTAACACCTCCCTAGAAATCTGTGTGTGTGATTTCAAGCAGGAAGCTCTCCCAATACAAGGCTCAGATTTCAGATTTCTCAAGGCTACCCTTAAGGTTAATAATAATAACAAAAGAAGCTGATATGCTCAATCAGAGAAACTGCTGGTGTCTTTGTTCCCACCCTCATCTTATCCGCTGGGCAAATAGACTTCAACAAAAGCAGAGTGGAGCAAACACTCCATGTCCTTGCTGGAATCTCACAAATGGGCAATAGACCCCTGAGCTCCCACTTCTAATTTTACTGTATGTCTCACGTCCCTTTCTTTACCATGGTCATTTCTAACTTGAAATTTCTTCAGTTGGTCGCTGCCAGTTTCCACAAGTCTTAGCAGACCCTGCCCCCGGGTCTGGACCCTGACGTGTGGCTCCTAATGACACTTGTCTATTTCTCTTTTGAGATGGGAATGTCTAGCCTGTACCTGTCTCACTATGGTATAATTGAGACAATTTGACATGTTTGACTTCACAGGTTCACAGCTAGAGATCAATTTGCCTCAGGATGAGTTGTACCTTGAGTTGCATCTACATCTGATGTGATGATATTTAGATGATGACCCATACGAACTGGCTGAGGTAGCATTAGTCAGGTTTCTCAGAGGTAAAGTTATAATCCCCTCTCTTTTCATACTGTACTTTTGGAAAATAAAACTTAAGGAATGAGGAGTTATGTTCTACTGCCTTGAGGGGGGAAATATCTACATAGGCCATTTGAAATTCTGCATGGGAGATTTCTTTTCTTTTTTTTTTTTTTAATACTTTTTATTTGCAGTTTTTGGCTGGGGCCAGGTTCTAACCCACCACCTCCGGTATTTGGGGCCGGTGCCCTACTCCTTTGAGCCACAGGCACCGCCCAGGAGATTTCTTTATTTCCCAACATTTAGTTATTTATTGGAAAGCATGAGGGCTGGCCATGGTGGCTCATGCCTGTAATCCTAGCATTCTGGGAGACCCAGGCAGGTGGGTTGCTTGAGGGGTTTGAGACCAGCCTGAGTGAGAGGAAGAGCCCATGCCTATTAAAAATAGGGGGAAAAATTAGCTGGGTGTTGTGGTGGGTATCTGTAGTCCCAGCTACTTGGGAGGTTGAGGCCGGAGGACTGTTCAAGCCCAAGAGTTTGAGGTTGTCCTGAGCTGTGATGATGCCATGGCTCTTTACCCAGGGTGACAAAGTGAGACACTGTCTCAAAAAAAAAAAACAAAAACATTTATTGGTATCATTATATCATGACTATTTAGTGAAATTAAATATGTATTTATTTAAACCAATATATCTAAAATATTATCATTTAAATTCATAATATAAAACATTATTTATAAAATGTTTTTCATTTTTTAATAAAAGTTTTCAAATTCTGTCGTGTGATTTACACTTAACAGCATATCCTAATTTGGATGCTACATTTTCATCAGGAATACTTGGTCTTTATTTAGATTTCATAAAATTTATAGTTGAAAATATAGATTCACATACCCAAGTAACTGTAGATATGCTTATAAATATTCTAGTAAATGGAAAATACCAAAAAGTCATTTTACTTTAATATTTGCATCTATTTTATAAAATTGGTTCAACTTTTTAATAAAAATTTATTTGATATAATTTCACAACTATGTTCAAGTAAATTTATGAATTGTCACTCCATCAAATTCAAAGAGATATTGTATAAATTGAATAGATTTTTCACAATCGACAAAGCATTAATGTTTTCTTTTAGTTTTGGTGCAATTTACATAATGCCAATTACAATTAAAGTCTTCAATATAGTCATTTATGTTTAAAAAATTATAAAATCATTATTAGTGCATTGTATCATGAAAAGTTTCAATTTCAACATAAATCCCCACATGTATTACTAAGTCACAAGTAAGGTTTTACTTTCCTAGGAATGTCAAATTTAACTCATCCATATGCAGTGTTATATCAGTGAGAAAACATAAATCACACTGTCATTTTTGCAGTATGATGACTATTTGGCAAGCGTTCCTTTTATATTAAGAAAATCTTGAATTATAGCTAACACTGTAGCAAATCTTTATAAAACTTTTCAGCAAATCAACCATCAAGCATTTGCAAAGAATAGAAGATCATTAGATTGTCTTTTATTTCTTGTAAACAGTTTTACAAGTGAATGAGTTTTCATAGCATTTGGTATTTAGTGAATGACTTAAAAATCTATTCATGACATTTTTTACAGAGTCTGCATCAGAAAACTGATCACAGATATTTTCAACATGTAACATATTGGTATAAAGCAAGAAGAAATGTCAATATGTTTGTTTTAAAATTCAAATAAGGTCACATTTTTTTAAACCAAATAAGCTAGGGCATTGTTTGTCATAATAGGAATTAATTCTTTTTTTCATATTTAGCTAAAATTTTTTGATAGTTTTAAAAGATTCAAAAATACCTATGCCAAACATGTAATGTTTTAGGCTGGCAATTGACAGTATTTCTTTGTAATTTTGGAAGTTCTTTGAGATAAAAGATGAAGTATTAATCAGGCAGTGACATATCATATAATTCAATTACAGCTAAAGATAAATATATATTTGGAATCTTCCAAATTTTCAATTAGTCTTTAATATTGTGGGAAAAGTCTTGGATTTTATGTTTAATCATTTGGTGGCTTAACTGAAGATCTTTAATTTTGTGTAAAACATCTTTTAAAATCTTTTCTTCATAATTTTCAAAGGAAATTTCAATAACCGAAATAACTTATTTTACCATTTATTCATCTACAAATAACTTTTCTTATGTGTGTAAGGATTCAAATAGATAAACACTTGGCCAGAGTTACAAACTCAGAGCTTAAAGAAAAATCATTTAAAATTTTAGTAGTAATTTGATTCTGATTGTAGAAAACTAATTAAACTAAATAATTTTTGACTGTTTAGAAAAAGCCATTTGTCAAATCATGTTTGCTGAAATGTCTTTGAATGTTGTCCACCTAATTATCTATAGGGTTTTTCTATATAACAGAGTTAGCTTTTTCATTTGCTATGCTTCAACAAATTGCAAATTATAATTGTCATTCTTTGTGAATTCTGACATCTTCCAGTCTCTGTGTTTTTTTTACTGTTCTAATTTCCACTTGATTCTGTGTGAGGAGTATGCTTTTATTTTTCATTTAAAAATTGTCCATACTTACTTTTTGTACTGGAAATATAATTTAATGGCATTGTGATTCAAATGACTATTACAATTTATTTAGCATGATTTCCATAGGTATTACTATAATTCCTACTATCTCTATAAAACATTGAAATAAACACAGTGTTACATTTGTGCAAGGAAAAGACTCACTCAACCTGAATCATTTCCTTCCTTCCTTCCTTCTTTCTTTTTCTTTCTTTCTCTCTCTATCCTTCCTTCCTTTTGACAGTCTCACTTTGTCACCCTAGGTAGAGTGCTCAAACTTTTGGGCTCAAGCAATCCTCTTGCCTCAGCCTCTCGAGTAGCTGGGACTACAGGTGCTAGCCACAATGCCTGACTATATTTTAGAGACTTGTTCTTGCTTTTGCTCAGGCTGTTCTTGAACTCCTGAGCTCAAGCAATCCACCCACCTGGGTCTCCCAGAGTGCTAGGTTTACAGGCATGAGCCACTGTGTCCAGCAACCTGAATCATTTCATTGGCATATAAGTATATGAGATTGGTCATATTTTATTTGTATACCAAAAGTGATATATGTGCCTGACACACTATGTGTTATATGACAATTATATCTTACACAATGCAGTGATTAAAGTCAATGTAATGTTATTCAAGCAATAAAGTTGACATTAATGAAAACATAGTTAACATTGCTTTAATTTTAAATTAAATTTAAGTAAAATTTTAAAATTCAGTTCTTCCATCATACTGACTATATGGAAAGTCCTCAATAGTCATGTGTGGCTCAAGACTACTATATGACTACTATATTAAACAGAGCAGTTCTAGATTTTTTTTTTTTGGAGACAAAGTCTTACTTTATCCCCCTCATAGAGTGCCGCAGTGTCACAGCTCACAGCCACCTCCAGCTCTTGGGCTTAGTTGATTCTCTTGCCTCAGCCTCCCCAGTAGCTGGGACTATAGGCACCTGCCACAACGCCCAGCTATTCTTTTGTTGCAGTTTGGCCTGGGCTGGGTTCGAACCTGCCACCCTTGGTACATGGGGCAGGCGGCCTTCTCACTGAGCCACAGCCACCGCCTAACAGAACAGTTCTAAAAGCTAATGTCCAGATAGTCTGACTTTTATTTCAGAGTCAAAGTCTGCAGAAGAAAGCTCTTAATCCTTTAATTAGGGAAAATTAACAGAGATAATATATAGGCAGATTCTGACTCGGTATGCTTTGTATAGTTTTGTTACCTAGGAAAATTAAGAGAAAAACAGAGGAAAGAAAAAAGAGAATGAGAAGAATGGTCAACATAGAACTATGATAGTTAGGAGTTGAAGATAAAAGTAAATTTCCCTGGCTTTTTTTTATTTGTTTATTTGCCAGAACTCATCCTAAGGCAGGGGGAGTTTGATGGAAGATGTGCATTGCTGGGTTGTCAAAGAGAAATTTGACTTTTACAAATGGATGGCTATGAAGGAGAGAAAGATGTTGACACACTATTCAGACGACCTCGTGATAATCAAGGCCAGATGGTGAAGGTGAAGGGCACAGCCTTGGTTAAGCAAGCTCAGGGTCTCTGCCACTGGACAGCCAGAGACTATACACAGAATCTAGGACATCGCAGCATCAGATGATAGAATAAGCCTGACTGACCCAGAAAGTCCACTCCAACCTCTAGATTTTGTGAGTCAAAATTGGAAAAGCATAATTGGCTTTCCTTTCTTTTGGATAAGGAATGGATCAGCTGTTATAACTTATCCTGATTCTTTTTTCAGCCTTTGAAGTGGGTGGTGTTTTTTGCATTTTGTCCCAAATCCTAACCAGAGGAACTGTTCTGGCCATATAGATAAGCCCAGTCCTTTGACAATTTCCCTATTGACTAATTCATGACTCATTTTGATTCTATTTATGGATTTATTCCCCCTTTAGTCCCAGAGAAGATTTAAAGCAGTTTATAGTAAAAACAATGAATTTAGGCACTTTAGAAAGGAGGGCTAAACAAAGGATTGTACTGGGATAGAATAGTCATTATTTCCAAAGAAAGAAGGGTCCAACTCCCCTGTGTCTTTTTCATAAGATTGATTAGCAACTTGAGCCCAAGGTGTTTAAAATTTAAATCAGTAGCCTATTAATAACACAGATGGGATTATCTTACTTTTAAGACATAGTTGCATATCAGATTATCTGAGCACTGTAAGAACTCACCCATCCTTGAAATACTATTTCTAAATGTAAATGAATAGCCAAAGTCAAAACAGAGGAAAGCAACATGACAAATTTCAAATTAATCTTCCCCAAATGCAGAGCATTTTCTCATATTTAATAGATTTAATACTTAGTCGCTCTAAGCAAGAATCTGCTTTATTAGAAAACCACATCAAATCTGACCTAATATAATTAAAGTTGTTTACTGCTACCATATGAGTAATGTAAGATGTATTTAATTCATTGATTTACTCTAAGGGTATCAAGCTATTATGTTAAAAACAATATTTTAAAGTGGTGTTTTACATTTAGCATTCACCCACCCTTTGTCTTTGCACAGTCAAGAAAAGGAAGGTTTGAACTAGATCATCTTTGATGTAGTGCTCTCCATCATCTATAATTCCAATATTTCTTTTCTCCATGACACACACACACACACACACACACACACACCCTACCTTGTTCTCTAGACTGGAGAAGTACTGCTGTGATCCCAGTATCAGCCAGATCCATGGTCACCTGATCCAGGAGGCCCTTGGCACTCGTAAGCCTTCAAGAATAATCCATGGGTGTCCTCCTAACTGACCAGTCTCTGTAGTGACCACCACACACACACACACACACACAGAGTTTATGTGGAAAATCAAGTATAAGCTTTACAGAGGCTCTAGCACAATCGTGCAGATGGAAAGAGAAACAAAGAAAGGGGCAGAGAGGGGGAGAACTCAAAAGAATGAGGCAGAGACAGGGAGAAAATATATTTATTTATTTGCCAGAACTTATCCTAAGACTATTTTTTGTTTGTTTTTTTTTTGTGTGTATGGGTGTTTTCTTTGTTTTAATTTTTGTTTTCTTAATCGAAGGTCCCTTACTGGTCCTGCTTCCATGAGTGGCTGAGACTGGGGAAAAGGGAGGGATTGTCTCCACAACACCCCATTTATATGCAGAACTAAACAGACAAGCACCGAGTCACTATTGCAGTTAGAAGTTGGCAGCATGGGAAGGGATGGAACAGGTGAAGTGTAGGGGTGTTGTTAAAAAACACAGGCTCCCCCCAACTGGGTGCCAGCGGGGAAGTTGGTCTGCTCCAATCCCAAAAGAATCAGAAGATCAAAAGTGGTTTGGGAAGGCCAGAACAACCGTCAGGGATGGAGGGAGGAGGAAAATCCAGGGGCGGGGGGCCATTTGACAACTGGGGTGAAGGGATTTCCCTCCCCCTGCTGGGATCCCCCAGTCCCTCCAGTCTGGCAGGAAGGGGGCATCCTGTAACCCCCAGGGGCAGGTCTGGGGCTGCCAGATGCTCCAGGCATGGGGTGGAGGGGGCTCACAAGGGCTTGCCCTCCAGGGCAGGGCATAGCCCTAGAGTGGACGAGTCCTTAGAGAAAGATGAGCAGCAGAATTAGTGAGTAGATAAAAACAGCAAAACAATAACACCTTGATTTCGTGTCTATCTATTCCCTTTATAGTTGAATGAGTGATTGGCACAGAGATCACTTAATGTCTACCCAGGAATTCTTGTCCATTGAAAACTTGCTCGTCATGAGACTCTTCCCAATAACTCCTGGGGAAAAGTTGAGTTCATGTTCAGCCCTCTCTTGTTCTTTATCCCTCAAACAGGCCCTAACTCCTCAAGCCAGGTTTATTCCAAGTCAAGAATACCTGCCTTTGCCCTGTATTCTTTTTTATTTTTTTGAGACAGACTCTTACTATGTTACCTTCAGTAGGGTGCTATGGCATCACAGCTCACAGCAACCTCAAACTCTTGGGCTTAAGTGATTCTCTTGCCTCAGCCTCCCAAGCAGCTGGGACTACAGGCACCTACCACAACTCCTGGCTATTTTTTGGTTGTAGTTGTCATTGTTCTCTTGGAGGTCTGGGCTGAACTAGAACCCGCCAGATCTGCTGAGCTACAGGTGCTGAGCCTGTGTTCTTAGTAATAATTAATGTTCTTTCCTGTTCTGATATTCTAGCTCGGCTTTTATTCTCAAACCAAAGAGGCAGGTGGCCTCCCATTTTACCAGATTTCTCACTCTTCTCTTCTCCTTTTCCCCCCTATTTTCACTTGCTTCCATGGCACATGACTATTTGTTAATTTGATCCCTAACTTCTTCTCTTATGGATTTTATAGGCCAACATGAAGCTTGATAAATTTGACACTGAGATCCCAACATTTTCTTAATATAGAATGAGAAGTTGAAAGTGATCATATTACAATAATTAAACCGGTCACAGAGAGGAACAATATGCAGGGTCAAGATGAGACACATTAACAGAAAACAAAATCTATGTTTTATGTATTTATGGGGTTTACATATCTTTTATGTATCTATGGGCTATTAGAGGCTGAGTGTAGGTAGAGGAGAGGTTTAGATGGACTCTTTCAGAACCCTCTCATTGTGGGTTTCCTCAACAAATGCTGGCTGAATTCTCATCTGTGACAGTATTGTGCTGGAAATATCGCAACATCGCAGTTAAAAGGACAGACACAGCCGTGCCCTATAAAGCTTTCTCTCTGGTAAGGAAGATGGACATTACACAGATGGGCCACAGAGGAAGTTTATAGCAGCAGTTTCTCAACATATTAAAGGTTATTGTGACCCCTTGCAAAACAGCGTACATCTCAAGGCACCTTACTTCTCTCTCCCAAACAAAGAGATACCTGTTGACTCCAACCTTTATGTCAACATGCCCCAGAAAGAATCATCAGTTCCCACAGGATACAGACACATCTATGTAAATCTTAAAATCCTTTTTGTTACAGATCTTGTTTCTTAGGAGATACAGTAGTATTTTGGGAAAAAAAGTGGAATAAGTGGAATCAGATGGTCTCGGTATAGATCTTAGTGCTAACTAGCTCCGTGTGTTACCTTCAGCATGATATTTAAACTTCGTGAATCCACTCCCTTAAAAGTAACAACACTCTAACTCCCAATATTGCTGTAAATATTTCATGAAATCATTTATGAAGAATGTCCTGGGAAGTGTCTGGCATATTGTATAGGGAATTGACATTTGACAAAACAATCACAGTGCTTAGACATATAACCAGATTATTCCTTCAGTAGATACATTTAAAAGAATCCCTCTGTAAAATGTTGTGCCTAAAATGGATTTTAAGGGAAGAGAACAATTTCAGCCTATGTATTTTTTGTCTAAAAAAATAGTTGTGCTGATACTTGCACCAAAAATTTTTATTTTTTGTTTTTTCACCAAAAAATTTTTAATAAAAGGAACCCAATAGATTTTTAAGTGCCCTTTTTTCTTCTTGGGACAGTCTCACTCTGATACTATAGTTAGAGTGCAGTGGCATCGGCCTACGTCATAGTAACCTCAAATTCCTGGGCTCAAGTGATCCTCCTGCCTCAGCTTCCCAAGTAGCTGGGACTATAAGCATCCATCACGATAGTCATTTAATTTTTCTATTTTCAGTGGCAATATGGTCTCACTCTTGCTCAGGCTGGACTGGAACTCTGAACTCAAGGGATCTTCCCACCTGGGCCTCCCAGAGTACTAGGATAGCAGGCATGAGCTACAATGCCTGGTCCTCAAAAATAATTCTCGATATTTTCTTTGTCTGCTTATAATTTCTGTCTCCTCTAGCTTCTAACCCAACAACTTCAGAGAATGGGCCAGAAACATTGTTTATCAGTTATCCATTGCCACATAATAAACACCCCTAAATTCAGTAATTCAGTGTAATAATTATTTCTTCCCATTTGTGTGTCTGTGGGTTAACTAGGGGTTTGCTGATATACTTTGGACTTGGCTGAGCTGCTGTGCTTCAAGGAGAGGACCCAGCTGGATTTGACTTTTTCATAAGGGTTATGCTCAATTTTGCTTCATGTAAGGCACAGAATGAATGGGCCTCATCTATTCAGTGAGAAAACCTCTTCATGGCAATCGTGGAGGCATGACAGTGCAAACAAAAAAACCGCAAGGCTCTTAAAACCTAGGTCTAGCACTGGCAACTATAGCTATTGCCTGAGACAACTCACATGGCTGGATCCAAAGTCAAGAGGGATACTCCACTCAGCTTCCGGAGTGAAAGACTGCATTGTTACCTGGCCAAGGCCAGAGATTCAGGAAAGGAGGAAGCAATGGGGCTGGGAACTTATTCTATCACACTAAAGTAGGATGGGAGTGATGTGCAGGACAAGCTCACCTAGACCTAATTTTTAAGAATTTTCTTACCAAATAAGAATATAGGATGAGAATAATAAGAAAGAAAAAAGTTATGAGTTTATGAATAAACATCATGTGCATGGGGCTCACCATAAGAAGGAATAAGATTAAAGGACAAAGAAAATGGCAAGAAGGTGTTTGCATTGTGAGTTTCTTCAGGAGGCATAGATGCTAATATACCTTTCAGAGTTTTGAAAGATTTTCTTACTTAGTTGTTAAGCACCACTGGATAGTATTTTGAACACTTCAAAATAAACTGTTTCCGTGAAGCTGAAATGTACTAATTTTGAATACTTAGCCATCTGGAGCATTAGATGCTTAATTACAGCTGAAAACTCATGAATGAATAATACAAAGCAGTTCTTCTTTCCAGTGGATCCCAATTGTGTTTGTCTTTACATCAGGAAAGGAAAAAATATTTACATAAAATATATATGTATATGTAAAATACTGCCACTGGTCATATGATGCTATTTCTCCTTTTTTATGCTCTTCATCTCTTTTTGGGTATGCTCATTTTAAAAACATTGCCATCCATGCCAAGATCCCTGTATATTTTCATAAATCGTCAATTATAAATGCAAGTCCACGTTATGTAAAATCACAATAGTCAGAAAAAACTACTTTTTGTTTTATTGTATCAACTGCATTGGAGGTATTTTCCATTGAGGCTTACAAATTTTATATATTTTTGGAGCATATTTCTTCCTGTTCAATGTATAATGTATTTAACACTTTTTTTTTTTTTTAAGCAGTGGAGGGTTTGGCCCTGTTGCCCATCCTGGAGTGCAGTGGTGTGGTCAGAGCTTACTGTAGCCTCAGACTCCTGGCCTCAAGCAATCTTCCTGTCTCGCCTTGGATAGGCACACTCCCAAGCCTGGCTGTATTCAATACTCTTAATAACCAACAAAGATCACACACACACACACACACACACACACACAAGAAATGACTATAAGCAAAATTTGTTTATAATAAGTTGCCAATGTAGCTGGTCGTGGTGACTCATGCCTGTAATCCTGGCAATCTGGGACGCCCAGGGGTCAGATTGTTTGAGCTCAGGAGTTAAAGACCAGCTTGAGCAAGAGCGAGACCCCATCTCTACTAAAAATAGAAAAACTAGCGGGTTGTTTGGCTGGTGCCTATAGTACCAGCTACTCGGGAGGCTGAGGTAAGAGGATCTCTTGAGCCCAGGAGTTTGAAGCTGCTTTGAATGATGATGCCAAGGTATTCTACCCAGGATGACAGAGTGAAACTCTGTCACACACACAAAAAAAACCAGGGTGGTGCTTGTAGCTCAAAGGAGTAGGGTGCCGACCCCATATACCGGAGGTGGCAGGTTCAAACCCAGCCCCGGCCAAAAACTGCAAAAAAAAA
Organism: Perodicticus potto; assembly: GCA_963574655.1. NCBI lineage: Eukaryota > Metazoa > Chordata > Mammalia > Primates > Lorisidae > Perodicticus > Perodicticus potto. The sequence continues at coordinate 21,870 of CAUYRH010050068.1, forward strand.
AAAAAAAAAAAATACAAAAAACCGTCAGACATGATGCTATATTTTAAAAATGTATAATATTCATAAGATTATAGACTTTAGGAATCTCATTTTTCCATTCTTTCCTGACCATATTAAAGGCCAGTAAAAGCCAACTTGATTAGACTGCAAGGCACCCAGGGCGTGTTCAGCCTGGCTGAGTTGCGGGGAACTTGCAGATATAGTTTAATACCCTCCTTTGCTATCCAAGAGCTTACAGTCTGATTGAAAAACAAAGCAGACTAGTATGAAAAAGTCAACTGCAGATCTAGCAGGATATTATATGCTACCTGTCTCAGTACTAAAAGTAACTCTATTCTCTCCACCCTATTTTAATTGGGTCTGTCCCCACTCTGTCATTATCTCTTACCACGCCCAAGTTCAGAGCACTTATCACAGCTGTGATTTATATTCCTCTGGATGTTTGTCGCTTCCTGTCCCATGCCTGTAATCCTAGCAATCTGGGAAGCTCAGGGGTCAATATTGTTCAGTTGTAAGTTCTCATGGCTGGCACCTTGTCTATCTATCCCCTGATAGTTAGCCTGTGCTGAGGGTAGGGGTCAGATTCTGTCAATACCAGTGAACAGATGATGGGATGAATGAGTGGAGGAAAAAATGAATAAATATCACTCCTCGAGTAAAATAGTTGGGAGGACTTTAATTTGAGATGGAGTGTATTGGAGTGTGTTGGAATGGTGACGCATACTTCAGGGCCTGGAGTAGCTGTGGGAATATAGTGTGTCTGAAGGAAGAAGATAGGACGGCCAGACAGGCAGACATGAGAGAAATGTGGGTGCCTGTGCCCCTCTTCTGCCACCCGGTGTGTCTAGGGCAGCTCTAGAGAGGTCTATACTTTAAGGCACAATAGTGGGTCTGACTGTGTCCACCATGGTCTCAGAGTTGTGGATCTGAAGGCAGCTCTTGGGAGTCGCATGTGTAATTCTAAGGGTGCTTTACTGAATGTGCAGTTGTGTCAGCAGGTCCTATTTTCAAAGCTTATTAAAAGTGCCACGTTCTGTGGTTAGATGCTTACACAGTGGAATCTCCCATCCTGAACAACAGCCCTAAGTGGTGGATAATATTGTTGTAGGCCAACAGCCCCCCAAAAGACCCAAGTCTGTCTCAGCCTGTCTTGGCCTTGGTACCCAGCATGCCCCCCACCTTGGGTTAATTCCGAGAACAGGTTTCCGACAAGGAAGTTCTCTGAGTTTCCTGACCCCCTGGCCAGGTAGAAACAATGGTGGAAACGCACTCAAGCAGAGTTTCCCAGGTAACTGAGTTTCCCAAGCTACTGGGCTTTCCAAGTTGTCCCCATGGTTACTGAGTTACCCCCCTGAGCTGCCACGCAGCTACCCCCTGAGCCAACTACCTGATTGTAACCCCGCCCTGTAACCAGCCACATTTTTGCTTTTGTATATGCTTGCTTTGCCACATCAGCACAAAAGGGCATAAAAGGCTGCCTGCATTTCTCTTGGGGGCCGTTTGCCCTTTGGGGCAGCAGTCCACCTGTGCAGATGTAAACACCTGATTTGGGCCTTGCCCTTTGGGGCAGTGGTCTGCCTGTGCAGGTGTAAATAAATCATCACCATGTGATTTGAGCCTAAAGTGGGGTCCGTGTATTCTTATGGGTGGTATAAGTTACAACAATATTACTGAACTCATTTTCTGTTGAGGTGACTAAGCATCAGAAGAAGGTCAATTGCCCTGAGGGGTTTTGAACCTGGCTCTGTCTGACTCCAAGTGTCTTCTCTTAGCCCACACCTTTGTCAAGGAGAAAAAGGAAAGAAAACCATAACCTATTTCTTTTTCTGATTGGTTAATTTGATTTCCTTTCATCCATGTACTTGAAAACAGTCATTTATTCATTTGTTTCCTTCATTTTTCTTTTCTTTATGTTTATTTTCACAGTCATCTATTCATGTAATCAATCAATATTTATTGAGCTTCTTGGCCTTTTAGGACATGAAGATTCATTCATTCACCTGGTCAAGGAACAGTTTGCGAGTACCCGTTATGTTCCGAGTAGCGTCATTTATAGTTTATCAGTAAATAACAGTCCAGGGTCCCTGCTGTCATGAAGCTGACATTCTAGACAGGGAGACGACTCATAATCAATAAGCAGAATAACAATCAGCAAATTATGTCATTTTTTTTATTATGTCATTTTTTAAAAAGTATTCACTGAGATCAAAAACAGAAAAGGCCTGGTGGGGGGGGGGGTCAAGGAAGGAGGAAGTCCAGGTTAAAGAAGGGGTTCAGGGGAGCGACAGAAGCTGCCTTGTAAGCCAAGTGAGCCCCGGGGTCCCTGGAGGAAGGATGGGCCAGGCGGGGGTAGCGGCTGTGCAGGGGCCTCAGGGTGGGGAAGGCCTCTCTGGGATCAGGTGAAGTCACCGCTGTCCAGTGTGGGGTTCACACCCTCAGGGTAAGAGAGCTGAACAAACAGTAACTAGAAGTAATCACAGCTGAGAGTGCTAAGTCTTCAGGAGAGGTGTGTACATGTCCCTGGTTATGAGAGCTCAGAGACAGGGGGCTGATTGCCTAGGGATGTCTGCCAGGAGGAGAGGATGGTGTCATTTTTTGGGGGGGAAGGAGTTGTTTTTGTTTTTTCCTAAAACAGAAGTTTTTCAAATCAACAGGGGAAGATTTTTTTTTTTTAGATAGAGTCTCAGTGTGTCACTCTAGGTAGAGCGCTGTGTCATCATAGCTCACAGCAACCTCAAACTATTGGGCTCAAGAGAATCTCTTGTCCACCACAATGCCCAGCTAATTTTTCTATTTTTAGCCTCGCTCTTACTTATGCTGGTCTTGAACTCCTGAGCTCAGATAATCCTCCCAGCTCAGCCTCCCAGAGTGTTGGGATTACAGGCATGAGTCTCAATGCCCAGCTGACAGGGGAGGATTGACAGAGGCATAGAAGAAGCTCAATGGAGCATTATCTGCTCAGGAAGCACAGAGATGCCTCGCCGACGCTTAAAGTTGAATGGACAAGGGGTCGGTGGGTGGGAAAAGGGGCTGGAGAGGAAACCGTACAGAGCCTAGCTAGGAGAAAATTTTACTTCTTGAAGATGATGTAGAGGCTCTGAAGGATTTAACCTGGGTGGGAGGTGGTGGGGAGACACTTCTATAGATAAGAAAATTGAAGTCCAGAGAGTTTAAGAACCTTCTGGGGTCACAGAGCTACGAGGTGGTAGAGTCAGGACTGAAGTCCCAGCTTCCCTGACCTGCAGTACCACTCTCCCTGCTGCTGGGGAGTGATGGTGCTTGTTGCTGCACAACAGTTAGCCTGGTGAAGTGGGGTGCTGTTCTGGTTTGGGGAGCCTGGGCAGTGGTTATTCCTTTTGTCTTTGGGAAGTCCAGAATCCACACAGCCTAGGATTCTACTTTTCCAAGGAATCCAGAATTCATGTCACCAGTTATTTTACCAATGTTTACATCAAATCTGAAGGTCATGTGACCATGGAGCTATGCAGACATTCTTTTTTTTTCTTTCTTTTTTTTTTTTGTAGAGGCAGAGTCTCACTTTATCACTCTCAGTAGAGTGCTGTGGCATCGCAGCTCACAGCAACCTCCAACTCCTGGGCTCAGGTGATTCTCTTGCCTCAGCCTCCCAAGTAGCTGGGACTACAGGCTCCCGCCACAATGCCTGGCTATTTTTTGTCGCAATTTGGCTGGGGCCGGGCTTGAACCCGCCACCCTTGGTATATGGGGCCAGTGCCCTACTCACTGAGCCACAGGTGCCGCCCCTGAAATTTGTAATTCTAACAAGTTCCAGGTGACGCTGGTTCACAGGAGTGGGACCACACTCTGGGAACCTCTGCCTGAGAGTTGTCTACGATGCCTGAGTTTCTCTCTGCTTACCCACTTTCCTACCTTTTTGCAGTTGAACGGAGAGAGGGAACTGGCAGGTCCCACCAAGAGGAGGAGTCATAAGGCCCCGGTCAAGGTGCTTGTTAAAACAAGAGGTGATGGAGAAGCTGGCCCAAACCAGCAAGAACCACAATGACCATGAAAATCAGCCTCGGGTTACTCTTCTTGATTATGCCCTGCTCATAATGTATTTAGCATAAAAGAAACTAGCCCCCTGACAGCTCACAAATGCCACAGGCAACTCCTCCAAGTTACTCCATGTGTTTTAAAAGAGAAAGAACCATTGGCTCCAGGAACTCCCCACCCCTTTCCCAGGGAGTTTATAAGTAATCCTCCCTCCACTTAACAGAAAATTAAATAGAAGGTATAAAATAAGACCCCAGAAACTCACAGAAAGATATTCTCCTTTGCTCTGAGAGATAGCCACTGTTCTGTCTTGCTTTTCTTCAATGCGCTTACTTGGTTGGCTCTCACCAAGCCAAGAACCCTCTTGACCTTCAGGTCAGACTCCAGTTTCGGGGTCCACTTTCCTATATCAAAATAAGCCTTCCTGGAACCCAAAAGGACTTAAAGATATCTGTGCGCCTTCGGTAAAGCAAACCGAAAAATCCTGTTTGAGCTGGTGAGTGGCTAAACTGTTTCAGTCCAGAATTGTGCTCTCTGATCACATTTAATTGGAGGAATAACTGTGATTTGATTTATTATAGTTCTGAAGGATCACTCTTAGCCGCCGTCCACTATCCCAGACCTCTTTATTGTGCGGTAGGTTTTCTTGTCATACTCTCCTGATTGAGGCTGACTTGTTTAAACCTCTGGCTCACAGATGATATTTAAAGAGTCTCACTCAAAGCCTTCAGTGTGCTCCTTTTTCCTCTCATAGAAGGTGGCATCATTCGGAGAGTTATATTCGTTATATCAAATGCTTAGCTCCACTGGGGCTTTTAAGCAATGTTGTAAAACTAGCAACCTAATAATCTGTGGGCTACATCAAAGAATGGTATGCACATAATACAGTTTTTTATCATTAGATATCTTGATTTTCATTCATATTTAAAATAATGTGTGTATTATTGGCTATCACAGGTTGCATCTTGAATCCGACTTTACCACATATTTAAACAATTAGTTCCTTTTCTTTCGTTCTTTCTTTTTTTTTTTTCTTTTGCTTCCCAAATGGTTATTTTAGGCAAAGAGAAGAAAGACTATGTGAACCACAGTCATACCGTTTGACCCAATTTGTCTGCTAACTTCTCTTGGTGATTCACTGTAAAACACTACAGGTTCTAATCTGCCTGGGGCAGGAAAGAGCAAACTAGATCTGATACAACAGTTTCAAGTCTTACAGGTAATTAACTCAGCATGATTTGGCTGGATTTATACCAAGTGCTTGTTTGCCCATGCTGAGAAAAATAATACTTTGTCTCTTTCATCAGTGGATCTCAAGATACTTTATAAACATTAATTAATGCTTATCACACAGCCCATCATCCCCATTTCCTGATGAGGAAACTGAGCCATAGGATCCAGCAAAGTCATTTGCCTGAGGTTTTACAGCTGGGCCCAGTGGAGTGTAGAGCAGAACCCACGGTTTGGTTTTTTGACCTTGGGGTCACACTTCTTCCTGCTGATGCTATAGCTGACACCACAATCTTAAATTTGGAAACCCAGTCAAATCCTCTCCTCAGTCTTACCTAGTCAAAACACAACAGCTTCTACGTGAAAACTTACAAGACATAGATGGCTATGTTTTGTACAGATAGACCCTGGGAGGAGTGTGTCGTAAGTGTATCACGTGTGTATGCTTCTGATATGTACACAACACTGGTATGAAATCGTTCGTTGCTTGGGCAGCATTATGTAAGTGTTCATTTGCCCTCTAGAGAGAATGATTCATTGAACAATGAATGGCCACAAGTGGGAATGGAGGGTTGCCTCTCTCCACCGTGTCAGGTCATGAGATAGCTAGGAACAGAAGCTCACCCCTCTCCCATGGAATGGCTGCACCTCAAGTCAGCTTTGCACAGGACAAATGGCTTCTCTTCTCTGCAGTTGGAGGAGCTGTACGTGCAAACCCAGCTACACAGCAGGTGTTCATCAAGTGAGAGCAGCTGGTGTTTCCAAGCGCTCCCAGCACAGCAGGTGACTGGGCCAGGCTGCTCAGCCCCTGCCTGGAAGTCTGTTTCCCCACTTGCCTTACAGACGGTAAGAGCAGCAGGAGAGTGGGGCCGCCTCTCCTGGAGCGCACCTGCAACGTGGGCCCTAGCCCTGCACCAGGCCGAGAAGTCCTCCCTGCAGGGAGACGGGCACCTGCTGACCCTTCCCTTTGCGTTCCAGCCTGCATCATGGGGCATCCCTGGTGCCCAAGTCCTTCACAAGCCTGCCTGTCCTTAGCACTAGAGTTGATTCTCAGAGTCAAGCCCTCAGTCTCTGCATCTACATGTAATGTTAATAGGAGTGATTTTTGTTTAAGAATTTTTTGAAGATGACAAATGAATTATTAAGAATATCCAAATTCGAAATACAACTTACAGTGGGGTTATGTCTTGATAGACCCATGAAAGCATCTGATTGAATACACCTAACCTACTGCCCATCATAGCTTAACCTAGTTCAACTTACATGTCCTCAGAACACTCACATGAGCCCACAGTTAGGCAAAATTATCTAATGCAAAACCTACTTTAGTTTGAGATAGAGTCTGAAAGGGGGGCACTGACCGGCATAAACCTCACAGAACACCAAGGCTTGTACGAAAGGTCTTGATTGGCGGGGGAAGCTGCAGAGCAGCTTTAAGGAGGAGGGGAGAGAGAGAGAGAGAAATGGGGGAAGAGAGGAGAGGAGAGAGAGAGAGAGAAAGAGAGATGAGACACATGGGGGAGAGAGAAGAGAGAGTAAAAGACAGGGGTGCCTGATATAGACTCGGTTAGGGGAGGTGATGGGATGGTAGAACAGCCAATAAGGTGTTACCACTCTGGCGCGAAGAACAGTAGGGGGTGGGCCATAAGTTTGAGCTGTTCAGTGGGTAATCGGGATAGGGAGATGAAGTTTTGCAATTATCTAACAGAGTCTCACTCTGTCACCCTGGGTATAGTGCCATGGCATCATAGCTCACAGCAACCTCAAACTCTTGGGCTTAAGAATCAATCCTCTTGCCTCAGCAGTACAAATAGCTGGGACTACAGTTGCCCACCACAACACCTGGTTAATTTTTATTGTTTTTCTTTTTTTTCTCCAGTAGAGACAAGGTCTTGCTCTTGCTCAGGCTGGTCTCAAACTTTTAAACCCAGGAGATTTACCTGCCTCGGCCTCTTAGAGTACTAGGTTTCCAGGTGTAAGCCACCATACCCTGACGTGCAAAGCCTATTTTCTCATAAAGTGCTGAATATCTCTTGTAATTTGTCAAAAAAAAAGAATGGTGTCATGTCATTGCCAAGTTAAAAAGTCATTCAGTTAGGGACCATCTATGCATGCATTTAATCAGAGATATTTGTCAACTTTTAGATCTTCCTTCCAAGAGGTCTTTAAAACTTTCTAGCTAAGGTGCTAGGCAGAGAACACAACTCCTGCTTCCTTTAACCTGGGCCTCTTTCCTTTTTTGTCTTAGATTTAAGTTCTCCTTTGGCTCAGGTCTTTCTTGCCCCATGCTGATCCACAACAAGATTATTTAGGCTCTTTATTAGTTTTATGTTCTCAAGTGATAGTGTTCATCTGAATTATACAGAGATCTGATTTGAAAAAATTCAGCTTGCCAGCCCACCCTTGGAGATATAGATTTGATAGGGCTAAGATGGGGCCAAATGGCTGTTTTTAGCAAACAGGTCTAGTTCGTTCATGGACCACACTTTAAGAAGCACTGCTTTAATTTTTGCATTTAAAAGCATTCCAAGTTTGTTTCAAATACAACCTTTGCCAAAGTTTTACTCCATAAACTGCTGGTTGTCCACTTGGTTAGATAAATGCCAGGAGTAGCTTTTACTGCTTACTTTGTCTCAAAGCTTTCTCTCTTATCTCTATCCTGTCTGGCCTCTGATCTTTATCCTCATATGTTCTCTCCTACACACTATGATGAAAAAAAAAAAGAATTTCTATTCTGCAGGAAGTGTAACTTTTAGATAGAGGCCCTAATTAAAAAGAAACCTTCCTGTTGTACACAGCCATATATAATACTATTAAGTACCTGCACTTAATTGCTGGATTTTTATTGTTTAAACAAGTAGAATGGTGTGCTAGGAGGTGGTCCAATTTTAGGAAACTTACTATATATGATACTTCTTACATATATACATGTTTATATATTAGAAAATGAAAAGGCGGTCTACATTTACCAATTTGATTCTTGCTATTACTGTCACCTCCTGATTCATCAGTGATCTCATTGCCTTTTATTGCCACTAGCACCTATGATGGCCCCCTGACAATGCAGGAGTGCACTTTGTTGACAGCTGTCAGCCCTAGAATTTTAAAGATCTATCAAATAGTCTACCATTTTATGTGGTTAAAAAAGAGTAAAGAAGAAGATAGGGTTTCCTGTTACTGGTAAGCAGAATGGTTTCTTAACATGCAATGTAGTACTATGCCCTTGGTAGGGTTCAGCAAACTATGATTTACTGAGGCCAAATTGGGCCCACCACCTATTTTTGTAAATCCTATTTTATCAAAACAGCCATGTTCATTGTTTACTTATTGTCTATAATTACTTTTATGCTGCAAAGGCAGACTTGAACAGTTCCAATAAAGACAGTAGGGCCCACAAAGCTTAAAATATTTGCTATCTGATCATTTATAGAATGAGTTTTCCTCTACTTACCCTGGAGTACGGTCACTACCTATGTGGAACAAATAGTAAGAGCATAAATAAATTTGCCTTCTTTGGGAGCTATAGTTCCTCTTCCCTGCTGGAGAATTGAGGCCCACCCGGTGGCTGAGTGTTTTGCTGTAATCCCTTGGGTATGAGAATAGCGGGGCTGCCTTAAAGAACACTTCCAGTATAGTACCTTTTTTTTTAAAAAAAAAAATTGTTTCTTCCCCTTCGCTCTCCGGGTTTCAAGGCATAAGTATTTGCCAATTAGTATTCTGATTAAAAAACTTACCAGTATGATTACCTTGAAATAATCAAGGATGTCCAAAAGGTATTCTGAGACATAACTACTATTTCTTTATCTCTAAATAAGTGATTTTTTTTATATGAGAGAGTTTAGCAAGGAATAGGATAAGCAAAGTTCTAATTTTTTTTCTATGCTGCAGAATTTTTCAGGCCTTTAATATGCTCCATCTCTAAAAAGCCATGGTAGCATGGGGTATTTTCCAAATGTGTTTACACAGTGGTTACATATTTAACCAGAGAATGTTTTTCGAGGAGTTTTAATTTTTTGAGGAAAAAGATCGGAATGTGTTGGCCTAAGTCAAGCCCTTCTCTTTTGCAGCATGGCACTAAATATTCCTAAATAAGCATGATTTGCCTATTTGCACGTTTGCATCAGGAAATTTCTATCCACTTAGTTGCAGCTCTACTCACCTAGTTGAAACACTATTAATTTGTGGCATCAGAGTCTATTGTCACACCATTCCAGTGACTAGAACTGCTCATTCTAATTGTTTTAAACACTGTTGCTGTTTAAAAACAGCCTCCAAAGACTGCCTCAAGAGGTTGCTCAATTATTTAAGATGCTAAGGCAGTAAAGCAATACATCCTGAGAAAGACACACCATTAATTAATATGTCTTCTGGCTTATCATCGTCCTTTTTCACATTTTATCCTCTTGTCGAGTTTGTTTAGTTCATTAATAACTAAGGAAGACTTTTGCTGCATTTAGAACCTGCAGTGTTTGTGGTCTTGTTAAAAAAAAAAAACTGTGTTCGTTATCTCATCTATGCAAGAAACTTAATTTTTATTTCCACCTTCCCTGCATGTTGGGTTGGAGCTGTGTTAGGAGCTTTATCTTGCAACTCCCCAGTTGAATGAATTCATGATACATGTGGCTGGACAAAATCCTTTCACCATTTGTTGTTGTTTTGATGGTTACAGGATTTTTATTATTGATGTCTTATCTTTTCCCCTAGTCACAAGTTACTTATTGCCCTTAGATCTGCAAACATACTTCCCAAACCACTGATCAGATCAGTGGTTCTGGGATAAACTTGTTATCCTTCTGCTCCGAGCCAACAGGTCCCCATTCAAGTTTGATAGATTGTAGAGACATTTATGAGTTTTAAAATTAATACTTTGTTTGATACTTTAAGATGGTCAGAAAATGTTCTAGGAGCATTTTAAACTACCTCCTCCACTTTGTTCCCAGTGGCAATCTGGAAGCCCAGCCAGCTGGGACTGTGAAGAAGCAGGTGTGCACCAGGCGGCCCAAATCCTCTCAGTCAGGACACCATGGAATTAACTCAGGAAACACAACAGAGAGATTCGGTGTTGCTCTGAGACCCGAGTGCGTCCATCAGTGAGTTTTGCTTCCATAAGGACTAATTGCATGGACTTTCTCTGGTGCATCTGTAGGTGCTGCGTGCATCGGGAAGACAGTGACCAAAGGCAGCGGCTGCTTGTTTTTTCCCGTGCCCTCTTTGTGAGGAAGTCCTAACATCTTAATCAGGACTAGCAGGTGCCCGTAGGAGTCTGATGTTTTTCTCATTATAATTGCCACCTGTGCAGACAGCACGGCCCCCTCCGCCCGGAACAGCTGCTCTACACACTGCTGGCCTTGGCCTCTCTCTCAACTCACACTGAATTTTCCCCTGGTGAGATGGACCTGGCTAGCGCCAGCTCGTGGGAGCCCATCTTGTGGACATCTCTTCTCAAATCCATGTTCAGTGATGTCAAGAGACTTGAAAGCAGACGCCTTGGGAATCTTTATAAATCAGAGCTTCTCCTGTTAAAGGGACAGGTTGGGAAACATTCTTTGGCAAACTATGGATTGGATGCTTCCTTTCTAATCTAGCCTCCTAGGACTTTGGCATGTAGAAACTTAAGTACCTGACAATCCAAATTAAATGATTCTCTCTCCTTAGCCCTGACGTTGTTGGCTCATTCATGGATTTATCATATTTGAGTACAATGCTAGGCTAAACTCCAGGGATTAAAAAAAAAACACAATAATATGCCTTATCATTAAAAAAAAAAAAGACCCCCCCCCCAAAAAAAAACAAAGACACACACAAGTGAGAAAATTCACAGTGTGAGCTGATGGCGGGCAGTGTGCGGGGAGCAGCTGTCCTGGGCAGAGTTGCCCTGGTGTCTGCACAGGTGGGAATTATAAGGAGGAAAGCAGCAGGCCTCTGTGGGCACCTGCAATTCCTGCTTAAGGTACTGGGATATAATAGTTAAAATCACAAATTGTATTAATCCTAAGTGTACACTTTAGGGTTTTTATTAGATTCACCATGTTGTGCAACTATTACTAGTGTCTAATTCTAGAACATTTATTTCATTTCCCAAAGAAGCCCCGTGTATCCCTGTTCTCTGCTCCTTACACTGTTAGACGCTGTCTTCTCCGTGGGTTTGTCCACCCCCGACGTCTAACACAAATGCAATCACACGGTGTACGTGGCCTCCGCGTCTGGCTTGCACTTAGCACAGTCTTTCCAAGATCCATCCATGTGGTAGCATGTATTAGAACTTTATTCTTTTTTAAAAAATAGATTTTATTTTTTTCCAAGTGGTTTTGGATTCACAGCAAAATTGAGAGGAAGGTATAGAAATTTCCATCATACCCCATTTCCACACGTGTATAACTTCCCCTGTTATTAATATTCCTCACCACAGTGGGACATTCTTTACAATTTCTTTTTCTACTTTTTTTTTTTTTTGAGACAGGGTCTCAGTCTGTCACCCTAAGTAGAGTACTGTGGTGTCATAGCTTATAGCAACCTCAAACTTCTGGTTCGAGTGATCCTCTTGCCTCAGCCCGCCAAGTAGCGGGACCACAGGTGCCCACCACCATGCTGGGCTGGTTCTTCTATTTTTGGTAGAGACAGGGTCTTGCTCTTGCTCATGCTGAGCTTGAACTCCTGAGCTCAGGGGATCTACCTGGCTCAGCTCTCAGAGTGCTAGGATTATAGGCATAAGTCTCTGTGCCTGGACCATTTGTTATAATTTCTGAACCTCCACTGACACACCACAGTCACCCAGAGTTTGCTTTTGGGTTCACTCCTGGTGTTATCATTTTATGGATTTGAACAAATGTGTAATGATGCGCGTCTACAATCTCAGTATCATACAACAGAGTTTCACTGCCCTAAAAACCCTCTTTGCCCTCCCTATCATAGGAGAGGAAAGTCATATTTTTTCTTCCCATCCTAGGTTTATATCTAAGGACCATCAAGCATTAACAAGAGGACATTAACAAGAGGAAAGCATACAAATTTAGCCATATCCAAAGACGTGGTTTTTGTCTTGTTAAGCTGAATTTGGAAAAGAATTGGCAAGAAGTTTCTGTCTCCCTTTTTCTACAAGGCACTACAGACAAAGATCTGGGAGAGACGACTTTGGTAAAGGTCCTTCACTTTTCTTTTTTTTTTTTTTTGAGACAGAGCCTTTGAGACAAACCTGTCACCCTGGACAGAGTGCTGTGGCATCACAGCTCACAGCAACCTCCAATTCCTGGGCTCAAGCGAGTCTCCTGCCTCCCAAGTACCTGGGACTACAGGCGCCTGCCACAATGCCTGGCCATTTTTTGGTTGCAGCCGTCATTGTTGTTTGGCGGGCCCGGGCTGGATTCGAACCTGCCAGCTCAGGTGTACGTGGCTGGTGCCTTAGCCCATTGAGCCACAGGCACCGAGCCGGTGCCAGGTTTCTTGAAGTCAAATTTCAGTAATCTTAGGCCTGTTGTGGAGGAATCTGTTAGGAATAGAATCTGACATCCTGGAAAAGGAGGATAAGGAGGGAAGGGGTTCTCTTGGGTGCTTCGCATTTTCCTTATCTCATTAGTCTTCACAGTAGCTGTCTGAGGAAGTTAGCATAATTCCCAGCTGACAGATGAGAAAACCGAATCATTGTAGAATTCAAGTAAATTCTGAGACAGAAAAACAACTATTTTAGCGTATAAAAAATATATAGTACAAATTCTAAGGGAGGCGCTCCAAATTAGATGAAAATCCACCATTATTATTTCCTCCATTTCAAGAATGGAGAAATTCAGAAAATAGTCTATTTGGAAGCTGATGGGATGAATCAATATGATGTGGCAAATACAGTCTAGCAGTTGCTGTTTCCATGTTTCCTGTGTTTGGGCCATGCTCATTAGATGATCTCAGCACATCCATTTTGAAAAGCTGTACGTATTTGAAAGAAATATGACATTTAGAATTCTTGCAATAAATGAAGCAATAGCTTCATTATTCAGAGTAAACATTTATTATATAGCTGGATAACTGTCGAATTTTATAATTCAACTCAACGTTTTTAAAACTATGTGTATGTGATACAAAAAGTAACACATCTCTGGCTCGGTGCCTGTGGCTCAACGGGCTAAGGCGCCAGCCACATATACTTGAGCTGGCGGGTTCAAATCCAGCCCAGGCCCACCAAACAACAATGACAGCTGCAACCAAAAAATGGCCGGGCGTTGTGGTGGGCGCCTATAGTCCCAGCTACTTGGGAGGCGGAGGCAGGAGACTCGCCTGAGCCCAGGAATTGGAGGTTGCTGTGAGCTGTGATGCCACAGCACTCTATCCAGGGTGACAGCTTGAGGGTCTGTCTCAAAAAAAAAAAGTAACACATCTCTTAAAATTGGGGAAATTTAAGGCAAAGTAACAATAGAGAATAAAAAATTATCCTTTCCCCAAATGTGTTTTGCTATAATCCTTCCTTTTCTGCTTATTATTTCATAGCTCTGGACTTTCCAGAGATCGGGCTTCTGGACAGAAGCTCACAAGTGCTCCAAGGAGTAGGATGAACACATTGTCTGTCTATTCTTTTTTTGCCACCATGCTGCACAGAGGCAATGGCTGTTTAATTCTGTGGTCTTGTTGCCTAAAGCATTCCAAGGGTACCTCTTCACATTCTCTAAGATGGATCTTAGGAAGAGTCACCTTTGGAACAGAGTTGGCAATATATTCTTTATTTTGCAAGAAATATCTTCTGAAAATTTTTTAAATTGCCATATCTATTAGCTAAAAGAAAATAGGACAGATTAAAAGTACAGGGATCTGGGCAGCTCCTGTGGCTCAGTGAGGAGGGCACCGGCCCCATATACCAAAGGTGGCAGGTTCAAACCCAGCCTCGGCCAAACTGCAAAACAAAAAAATAGCCGGGCGTTGTGGTGGTGCCTGTAGTCCCAGCTACTCGGGAGGCTGAGGCAGGAAAATCGCCTAAGCCCAGGAGTTGGAGGTTGCTGTGAGCTGTGCGACCCCACGGCACTCTCCTGAGGGTGATAAAGTGAGACTCTGTCTCTACAAAAAAAAAAAAGTACAGGGATCTGACAATTAAGTGCTCTATACCTCATTGCTGAATATCAATATGGCCCCTTTCAAATTATTCCCCCTTATAGGAAGCTGTGCACCCATGCCAGCAGCTAGTCCACCCTTCAAAGCAATTTTGGGGCTCTTTTTCTGAAATGGCCATTGGAGTTGTTGTTGTATTACCCTTGATATCCTGAATGTTATCAAAATGTCTCCCTTCTCAGTGGCACCTGTGGCTCAGTAGGTAGGGCACTGGCCCCATATACCAAGGGTGGTGGGTTCGAACCCAGCCCCAGCCAAAGTGCAACAAAAAAATAGTTGGGTGTTGTAGTGGGTGCCTGTAGTCCCAGGTACTTGGGAGGCTAAGGCAAGAGAATATCCTAAGCCCAAGAGCTGGAGGTTGCTGTGACCCATGACGCAACAGCACTCTACCCAGGGCAATAAAGTAAGACTCTCTACAGAAAAAAAAAAAGGGGGTGGCACCTGTGGCTCATCGAGTAGGGTGCAGGCCCCATATACCAAGGGTGGTGAGTTCAAACCTGGCCTCGGCCAAACTGCAAAAACAGAAAAATCACCAGGCGTTGTGGCAGGCGCCTGTAGTCCCAGCTACTCGGGAGGCTGAGGCAAGAGAATCGCCTGAGCCCAGGAGCTGGAGGTTGCTGTGAGCTGTGTGATCCCACAGCACTCTACCGAGGGTGATAAAGTGAGACTCTGTCTCTCCACAAAAGAAAAAAAAGTCTTCCTTTTATTATTTCCATTAGCTTTGGGTAAAGAAAAAAAAAATCATTGGGACCAGGTCAGGTGAGTAGGGAGGGTGTTCCAAAACAGTTATTTGTTTACTGGCTAAAAACTCCCTCACAGACAGTGCCATGTAAGCTGGTACATTGCCACAATGTAAGAGCCATGAGTTCTTGGCAAAAAGTTCACATGTTGTCACTGGTGACATCATCATTTGGTTAAGGTCATGTTTAGCAGCTTTCTCCAGTGTATAATTACTATTTTCTGTTGCCATACTCACCCTTAAATTAAACTTCACTTCTGGGAGGGAGGAGTATATACATATATTATTTGGGATTCTTCTGTCCTATTTATTATTTATATACATTCAGTCATGTATTTATATCAGTACAGTAGTCCCCCCCTTATCTGCAGGGGATGCATGAAACCAAAGATAGTACCAAACCCTGCATCTACTGAACCACGTTAACGGGATGCTACTTAGTAAGTAAGGGCGGGTAGCACGTGCAGTTGGACAAAGAGAGGGTCACCTCCCAAGCATGACAAAGCAGGAGAGCTTGAGATTTCATCACACTACTCAGAGTAGCATGCAATGTAAAACTTATGAATTGTTTATTTCTGGAATTTTCTATTTAATATTTTTGGACCACAGCTGCCCATGGGTAACTGAAATCAGGGAAAGTGAATCCACAGATAAGGGGGGACTGCAGTGTATCTTTGTATAATATATTTATACCTCTTCCCTGGTGTTATATCATATACTGTGTTGTTCAAATTGTTCTGGCTTTGGCCATTGGGAGCTCTCCCAGATTGTCTGGTCTGCCTGCCTGTATCTCTTTTCAACAGTTTTACTGAGATATAATTTACATCCTATATAAATCAATAACTTTTGTTAATAGTATACTCACTATAACCCCATACCTCTTAGGCATAACTCCCACATTCCCATCCCCTGGCAACCCTGAATCAATTTTTTTGTCTTTTTATATTAAATTTTTGCCTATTTGGAATACTGTGTATTTCATATAAGTGGAATTATATAATATGTCATCTTTTATAAAATGACTTCTTTCACTTAGCAAAATATTTCCAAAGATTCCTCTGTCTCTAGTCTATTTTTAATCTTTATGTATTTTTAAAATGTATTTATTTATTTATTTTTTTTTTTAGAGACAGAGTCTCACTTTTGCCCTCTGTAGAGTGCTGTGGCATCACAGCTCATTGCAACCTCCAACTCCTGGGCTTAGGTGATTCTCTTGCCTCAGCCTCCAAGTAGCTTGGGACTACAGGCGCCGGCCACAATGCCCGGCTATTTTTCTGTTTTGCAGTTGGGCCACAGCTGGGTGTGAAGCCGCCACCTTCGGTATGTGGGGCCAGCGCCCTACTCGATGAACCACAGGCACTGCCCAGGCTATTTTTTGTTGCTGTTTCAGTTTGGCCAGGGCTGGGTTCAAACCCACCACCCTTGGTACATGGGACCAGCACCCTACTCACTGAGTCACAGGAACCACCCTTTTTTTTTTTTTAAACAGTTTCACTATGTTGCCCTCGGTAGAGTGCTGTAGCGTCACAGCTCACAGCTTCCTCACACTCTTAGGCTTAAGCAATTCTCTTACCTTACCCTCCCAGGTAGCTGGGAGTACAGGCATCAGTGACAACGTCCAGCTATTTTTTTTTTGTCATTGTTGCAGTTGTCATGTCATGTTGCTGAGCAGGCCTGGGCCAGGCTCAAACCCACCAGCCTCTGTGTATGTGGCTGGTGCCCTACTTGCTGAGCTACAGGCACCAAGCCATTCATTTATTTTGAGACAGAGTCTCACTCTGATGCCCTTGGTCGAGTGTCATGGCTTCATAGCTCACAGTAACCCCAAACCTCAAGAACCTCCCAAGTAGCTGGGGCTACAGGTGCCCACAATGCCTGGCTATTTTTGGAGACAGGGTCTTATTCTTGCTCTCAGGCTGGTCTTGAACTCCTGAGCTCAAGCAGTCCACCCACCTCGGCCTCCCAGAATGCTAGGATTATAGGCATGAGCCACCATGCCGAGCTTAAATTTATTTTAGTAGAGATAGGGTCTTGCTCTGTTGCCCAGGCTGAAGTACAGTGGCACAATCATAGCTCACCAAAGCCTCAAATTCCTAGGCTAAAAGAATCCTGCCTCAGCTTTCCAAGTAACTAGGACTATAGGTGTACACCACTACCCCCAACTATATATTTATTTTTTGTAGAAATGAGGTCTTGATATGTTGACCTGGCTGGTCTGAAACTCCTGGCTTTGAATAAGATCCTCCCACCTTGGCCTCCCAAAGTGCTAAGATTTTTAGTATTATTTTTTTGAGAGAATCTCAAGCTGTCACCCTGGGTAGAGTGCTGTAGCATCATAGCTCACAGCAACTTCCAACTCTTGGGTTCAAGCCATCCTCTTGCCTCAGTTTTTCTATTTTTAGTACAGACAGGGGTCTTGCTTTTGCTCAGGCTGGTGTTTTTTTTTTTTTTGAGACAGAGCCTCAAGCTGTCACCCTGGATAGAGTGCTGTGGCATCACAGCTCACAGCAACCTCCAATTCCTGGGCTCAAGCGAGTCTCCTGCCTCTGCCTCCCAGGTAGCTGGAACCACAGGCGCCCGCCATACCACCCAGCCATTTTTTTTTTTTTTTTTGGTTGCAGCCGTCATTGTTGTTTGGTGGTCCCAGGCTGGATTCGAACCCACCAGTTCAGGGTATGTGGCTGGTGCCTCAGCCCATTGAACCACAGGCATCGAGCCCCTCAGGCTGGTCTTGAACTCTTGAGCTCAGGCAGTCCACCCGTCTCAGCCTCCCAGAGTGCTTGGATTACAGGCATGAGCCACCACGCCCAGACAGTGCTGGGATTTTTTTTTTTTTTTTTTTTTTTGAGACAGAGCCTCAAGCTGTCACCCTGGATAGAGTGCCGTGGCATCACAGCTTACACCAATCTCCAATTCCTGGGCTCAAGCGAGTCTCCTGCCTCCGCCTCCCAAGTAGCTGGGACTACAGGCGCCCGCCACAATGCCCGGCCATTTTTTTTTTTTTTTGGTTGCAGCCGTCATTATTGTTTGGCGGGCCCGGGCTGGATTCGAACCCGCCAGCTTAGGTGTACGTGGCTGGCACCTTAGCTGCTTGAGCCACAGGCGCCAATCCCAGTGCTGGGATTTTTAAAGGCATGAGCCCCTGTGTCTGGCCAAATTTCTGGATCAACAAGGGAATTCAGTGTTACCACTGTGCCTGGCCTCTGTCTATTTAGGTATTCATTTTACATAGTCATAGTCCATGTGATTATAGAAGTGGGGTGTTCTGATTTCATAACTTTTCATTATATTACATATATTTTCTCATTCTCCTGCAGAAGGCATCAAGTTGTTCACCAAACACTTAACAATTCTTGGTTTATAGTATCAGAGTTTGTTCCATGTTTCACTATTATAATGTAAACATTTTATACATTAAATCTATTATACAAATAGATTTTAATTACACCTTAGGATAAAGTCCTAGGACTAGAATGCTTTGGGTTAAAAAATAGAATAATTTCCATGATAATTGGAAATTATTTCCTGGAATAATTTCCAGGTCACAATATAGAAAATGTATAACAATTTTAAAAGGCCACTAAAAATGTATAAATATACACATCTGTTTCCTTGTAGTCTTATCAGCACTTTTTACTTAATACATAAAGGGAGGAAATGAAAGAAGTCAGTGTACTGTTTTACAAGAATTATATTATTCGCCTCATTTAATTTTTGTCACCACTCAGTAAGGTAGACAGTACTCTCAATTAGTGCTAGGGCTGGGTGCCAGAGGCCCCAGGGATTTTGGCCAGAGGGCAGATACCAAAAGGTCAAGTCCTGGAATATTGCCCAAGCCAGAGCTGGGAGAAAAAAATCCAAACAAGACCAGAGAAGGAATGGGAGCCAAGGCAGTGGATCAAATGAAGGAGACAAGGCAGTGCCTGTAGCTAACTGTGTGGGGCGCCGGCCTCATACACCAAGGCGGGCAAGTTCGAACCTGGCCCAGGCTAGCTGAAACAACAATGACAACTGCATCAACACAACAAAAAAAAATAGCCAGGTGTGTGGCGGGTACCTGTGGTCCCAACTACTTGGGAGGTTGAGGCAGGAGAATTGCCTAAGCCCAAGAGTTGAGGTTGCTGTGAGCTGTGACGTAACGGCACTCTACCGAGGACAGCATAGTGAGACTCTTGTGTCAAAAAAAAAAAAAAAATTGATGGAGGCTGGTCCGAGTGCAGTGGTGTTTACAACTAATCGATCACAACCAGTTACAGATTCCTTTATTCCTCCTCCACTCCCACTGCTTCACTTGACTAGAGAAAAAAAAAAAATTGATGGAGACAAAACCCCAGGAAATCCTGAGCAAGACTGGTTAAATGGGAGGTCCTTTGGATGAATTTCAAAACACATCTTTTTAGTGACCTTTATAGGATCCAGCCAGGATTTTGTGAGTGGGACTGATTCATTTGAAGATGCCAGGAGAGAATGGACACTAGACTAGCTGCTTGACATTTCAGAGTTTATCAGTCGCATTTAAGTTAAAAAAATAAAATGACTACATATGCATGTATATTTACATGTTAATATATAAAGAAGGCTTAGAAGGATATGCACTAAACTTAAAGACATTGGTTTGTTTGAATGCTTACATGATTGGATTGACTGATTGCTTTGAGACAGAGTCTCGCTCTGTTGCCCTAATTAGAGTCCAGTGGCATCATTGTAGCCCATTGCAACCTCAACCCCTGGGCTCAAAGAATCCTCCCGCCTCAGCCTCCAGAGTAGCTGGACTACATATGTGCACTACCACTCCCAGATAGTAGAGGTGGAGTCTCACTCTTGCTCAAGCTGGTCTCGAACTCCCGACTTCATGTGATCTTCCCATCTTGGCCTCTCAGAGTGCTGAGAGTACAGGTGTGAGCCACCCCACCCAACCTGAGTACTTACATGATTTTTTTTTAAGGGAAATATTATTGCTAGGAAAAGCTTTCATTTATTCCTTCAGTCAATGAACATTTACTGGATGCTTCTATATACTAGACACTGTGCAAAGATCTCAGGCAAGGTGTAGATTCTACCCAAAGTTCAATTGCTCATATTCTGTTTTTCAGACTTTGGGCCATGGTCCTTTAGTGGGTTGTGAAATTAAAAATCAGGACTGGGAATGGTGGCTCATGTCCATAATCCTAACACTTTAAGAAGCTGAAGCAGGAGCATCATTTGAGGCCAGGATTTTGAGGCTGTGGTGAGCTATGATGATTCTACTGCATTCTATCCTGGGCAACAAAGTAAGATCCTGTCTCAAAAAATAAAAAAAAAAAATTATAACAAATGTACCATACTAATGTAACATGGTAGTAATAGGAGAATGATGATGGAAATAATAACAAGGAAACTGGATGTGGGGTATATGGGAACTCTCTCTTTACTGTCTTTGTAATTTTTCTATAATTCTAAAACTCTTCTAAAAAAAAATCTATTAATGGAGCAGTGCTTGTGGCTCATCAAGTAGGGCACTGGCCTCGGCCTCGGCCTCAAAACAGAAAAATAGCTGGGCGTTGTGGCGGGCCTTTGTAGTCCCAGCTACTCGGGAGGCTGAGGCAAGAGAATCACCTGAGCCCAGGAGTTGGAGGTTGCTGTGAGCTGTGTGACGCCACGGCACTCTACCGAGGGCGATAAAGTAAGACTCTGTATACAAAAAAACATCTATTAATTAAAGAAAAAATGGGCCACAACTAATATTTTTTCCCCACATTTTATTATAATGATTTTCAAATATAAAATTTGAAAGAATTTCACAATTAATTTATATATACTCACTATCTAGATTCTACCATTAGTATTTTATTATACTTGCTTTTATCATTTGTCTACCCATCTATTAATCTCTCTGTCCATCCATTCATTTACCTTAATTTTAATTTTTTTTTTTTTTTTTTTTGCAGTTTTTGGCTGGGGCTGGGTTTGAACCCACCACCTCTGGTACATGGGGCCAGCACCCTACTCCTTGAGCCACAGGCACCACCCCATAATTTGCCTTAATTTTAAAGTAAATTATAGCCGGGCACGGTGGCTCACACCTGTAATCCTAGCACTGGTAGATCAAGGTAGGTGGATTGCTTGAGCTTAGGGGTTGGAGACCAGTCTGAACAAGAGCAAGACCCTGCCTCTACTAAGAAAATAGAAAAACTAGCTTGGCGTTGTGGCGGGCACCATACTCCCAGCTACTTGGGAGGCTGAGGAAAGAGGATTGCTCAAACCCAGGAGTTTGAGTTTGCTGTTAGCTATGATACCATGGGTCACAATGTCAAATCTTTCTCTTACAGTTACAGTAACCTGTCTAAATCACTATTCTGGTAGGAGACCTCACATGTAACTAAATAATGGTTATATAGGCATAGATGGGATAATCAGCTCTTTGTAGTTGGAAAGAGGGGATTGAGAGTGGCAGGACTTGACTGAGAAAAAGGTGGCAATGTTGTCATGATGACAATGGCTAACACTTACGTAGCATTCACTGTGTGGTAACTGCCAAGCCCTGTCTTGAGAATGTTACTCCATTAATCCGTAGGAGGTAAGGACTATTATTATGCCCACTGCACAGAAGACTGATTTCAAAACCCTTCAGTACCTTGCCCAAAGGTCCCAAAGCTATTAAATAGTAAAACCCAACAGTCAAGCTTCAGTTCATGCTCTTGACTATACACAATACTCTACTAGTACTATGCATTTCCTGGGTGAAAAATTTGTTTCTTACCTTTGGGAATTTTATTTAAATCATTTTTCAGCGAAAATATTTTTATCTGATATTACCTTAATGTTTGAGTGTATATCTTATAGTATCACAATTTTGGGATACATAGAAAGTATTTAGAGCTAGTAAAGATGTTAACTATCACCAAATATCACTTTCATTTCTAGAAGCTACATATTCTCCTTTTTTTTCCCTTTTTTTTTTTTTTTCCTTATTCTTGGGGATTCATTGAAGGTACAAAGAACCAGGTTACATTGATTGCATTTGTTAGGTAAAGTCCCTCTTATAATTGTATCCCACCCCCACACCTTGACCCCTCCAGCCCCCTCCCTCCTTCCCTCTCTCTGCTCTCCCCTCCCCCCACGTCCCTCCTTTCCTCTCTCTGTTCTCACCTTCCCCCACCCCCCACCGTGTACAAGGTCATCAACTGTCTTCATATGAGAATTGAGTACATAGGATTTTGCTTCTCCATTCTTGTGATGCTTTACTAAGAATAATGTATTCCACTTCCATCCAGATTAATACAAAGGATGTAAAGTCTCCATCTTTTTTAATGGCTGAATGGTATTCTATGATATGCATATACTACAGCTTGTTAATTCATTCCTGGCGGCTCGGCGCCTGTGGCTCAACGGGCTAAGGCGCCAGCCACGTACACCTGAGCTGGCAGGTTCGAATCCAGCCCGGGCCTGCCAAACAACAATGATGGCTGCAACCAAAAAAAAAAAATGGCCGGGCGTTGTGGCGGGTGC
>CAUYRH010050069.1:0-23134 GCA_963574655.1 Perodicticus potto
TAACTTCCTGGAACTTGGAAATTTCCAAGTTCTGTGAAATCCTGTAGTTCTGTGGGGGCTGGACTAGCATCTCCCACTTGATTCAAACTGGCCAATGAGAAGGGTGCCTGTGGGGTGGAACTTCTTGACTGTCAATAAAAAGGGAAAGATCAAGCTAGACAGGGAGCGCGGCCATTTGGAATTCTTCTATGCTGTAAGCTCCCAGCTGGTGAATAAAGCCCTTCCTCTTATAAACGTGGTGTTTGGGTGCTCTTTCTCTCCATTGGGCCTTGTCTTCCTGCAACATTAGGATAAAAAATTTCTCTTTAAGATAAGGAAAAATGTCATGCCCCTCATCTTGAATCCACCCAAATTTGCTTAGGTAAATACTGCATATTTTAGGGTACAAAAGTGGCTTAAATAAATGGAAGATGACAATTTTTTTTTATTTCATAATGATGGATAAGTCATTCCTTGAGAAATCATTCTGTCAATAATACAAATGTGAATTACAATAAATAAAAATTTTAATTTTACAGTAATTATTCACAAAAAGGGTACAGTCAGTTTGTGAAGTAAATGATTCCAATGATATCTATGTTGATTCAGACTTTAAAACAACTCACAGTAATCTTAAAGACTAAGTAGGTGCAACTAAACTAGGACAGATAATGACTCATGAAGTTATCGAGTGGATTGGTCAAATATTATACATCATTCAATGATTCATGTACATGTGCCACACACTTTTCTTCTTGAAGAATTTAAATATGTATTATACAGATTTGACAAGTTAATGAAAAACTTTCCATTTATTCTCTGCAAAGTTGTTGAATTTCACTATTCACTGTACTGTGGAAAGAACAGCAAGTAATTCTTTAAAACATATTTATTCATACTGCACAAAGGAAAGGCACATACTTTAAAAATTTAGCATGGGCAGTTGATTATTGTAAGACTGCAAACATTAGAGGAAATTCAGAGATAGGAGATAACATAAGACTGAGATTTCCTCCTCACATTACCTATTAAATGTGTGAAATGCAACTAAAGGCATTCTTTACAATACTTTCTAATTATCTCCCTTAATGACAAAGTCTTTTGAAGACTTGAAGATGAAAAAAATGTTGTTAGGTAATCTAGGCGCAACATAAAATTATGAGGTGGAAAGACCCATTGGCTTGAGGCAAACACTGTATCTTTTTCACTGAAGAACTCCTGCTGGGCCCTTCCTGGACAGGTGTCCTATGACCTTCATCAATGACATTCCTCCCTGAATGTTCACATTTGCTTTTCCTTAGATTAACTGGGTGTTGCTTTAGCATTTGAGAAAGCTTTATCTGTCCACTGCCACATGTGAGTAACAGATTTCTCTATTTTTTCTGTAGTGAAATAATATTATCTGAAATTATAATTGAAAGAACACTAGATGTTCTCTAAGAAAAGCCTTAGTTTTCAGTTTACTCAGTCTGTAGCCTTTGACGCACTTTGTCAGTCACTTTCAGATTAGTCACTTTTCTGGTTAGCTGCCGACTCCATATCCTTCTAGTCCCAGCTACTTCCTTACCCACTCATTCTTTTCTGGCTCCTCCATCTCCACTTCCCAATTTTGATATTTGGAGTCATCTAAACTTTAATCCTTATACTTTGTCTTCTTATCCCTACTAATTTCTATATGACTGCGTTAGCTCTCGTGGTTAGGAATACCTTATATTTACCAATAACTTCTCAATTTTTTATCTTTGACTCCAAATCAATCCTCTGGACTCTAAATTCTATTTCTAATTGCCTGTTCACAAACACTTCCACTTAAACGTCCCAAAGGTTTCTGAAATTTTAATATATCCAAAACTATGCTTTTAATTTTTCTCTTTAAATTTATCTCCTTCCATGATTCCCATTTCATGAAAGGACATCACTAGTCACCTACTTGCTCAGGAGAAATTTATTAAAATCGGTCTTGTAGGCCAGATTTAGTGGCTCATGCCTGTAATCCTAGCACTTTGGAAGGCTGAGATGGGTGAATCAGCTGAACTCAGGAGTCAGAGATCAGCCTGAGTAAGAATAAGATCCTATCTCTAAGAATAACTGGTATTGTGGCGGGCCCCTGTAGTCCCAATTACTCAGGAGTCTGAGGCAAGAGCATCACTTGAACCTAAGAGTTTGAGGTTGCTGTGAGCTATGAGGCCACAGCACTCTAACGAGGGTGACAAAGTAAGACTCTGTCTAAATAAATAAGTAAATAAATAAATAAAATAGGTCTTCACTTCTATCTTCTTTTCATACCCAATGAGACCAATCAATTAAGCAGAGCTCTACCTTAAAATATATACCAAGTTCAACTACTGTTACTATAGTAGCTTACTGAAAGCCATCTTTTCCCTTCCAATATATTCACCCCTCACTGTCCATACAAATCTGTTCAAAAGGCAAGCCAGATCATGTTACTCCCCTGTTCATAACTTCCCAATAGCCACTTCTGATAATAGATGATCAGGAGTCCTTGCCATAGTCCGCATGGCCCAACATGAAATGGTCCTTGGTTACATTTCCAGTTTGGCTCCTACTACTTTCCTTCCGACCTTCTCAAACAGTCCCTGCCTTTTCCTATTTCTTGTATACAGATCAAGGCTGTATACCTTATTCAGCCTAGAAGTGGATTCTTTAGTATCTCCTATGGAAAAGAGCCAAATCAGCTAATAATTTGATTTCTTACTTGCTAGAATCTGAGCAAAGAACCAAGTTGAACTGTGCCAGAATTCTGACTGATATGACTGAGCTAATAAATTTGTTTTGCAGTAGCTTGTGGCTTTTTGTTACAGCAGCAATAAAAAACTAATATAGCACTTGAATCCCATGTCTAGCATAATTAATACTATTTAAGAAAACTCAAGTTTCTTCTGTTTAGACAGCTTCTATAATAATTTCCCAAATGGTCAAAGAAAGAATTACCTCTCTTTTTTGTGGGTAAAACTTCATTCATCCTAATAGGTAAGGATTTGAAAAATCTGTTTCTTGACAATTAATTCATCCATTCATTCATTGATTATCCCCTTAAATTTATTCATTCAGCAAGTATTTATTAATTTTTAGAATATGTAAAGACTACTCCAAATGAGGAAAATATGGTAGACATTAGGAAACACTTGATCCCTGTACATGTACACTGATATTCTAGTGAGGAATACAGAAATACATAACTAATTTAGCATAATGTGATAGACACTTCCAACATAAGTCAGACCTCCTTGTACTCATGCCCCTGAACAATGTGATGTTTCTTCTTTCAACAAAGTGTGAAGTCTTCCTTCTCCATGTATTGAATCTGGGCTGGCCTTATCACTTGCTTTGACAAATAGAATGAGTCAGAAGTTTAGTGTCTTGGTTCTGGATTCTAGGTCTTAGATGTGTTACAGTTTTCTTTCCAGTGTAACCCTGGACTGCTATCATATAAGACAGACTGTCTACCATACTGAAGAATGAGAGGCCATCAGTTACCACCAACTTCCAGAAATGTGAATAAAGCCATTTTCACCCTTCCAATTGAGTGAACCCAGGAAATACCAACAGATGAAGTACCTGGCCAACTCACAGAATATGAACAATGACATATTTTGTTGTTGTGTCTTTCTTTCTTTGTTTGAAGCCTTTGAATCTGGGATGGGTTGATACACAGCAAAGGTAAGTGATATAATCAATTAGATAATTGAAACTGGGTTATTTGCTATAGGAGAAGTATTAAGATCTTCTTCAAGATGCTTTAAGAAATAGTGAAGTTAAGCCCTGAAGGATAAGAATTTTTAAGGTGAAGGGCATGTATGTTGGAGTTGGGGGCGGGAAGTAAAAGAACAATATATCATTCTAATTGGAGTAAATAGCACAGTCTAGTGTGAAAATCTTGTCACCTAGCCAGGTTTATCTGCCCACTGATGAAGAGAAAGCCAATATTCAGAGACAGTAGGGTTTACAGCAGAGAAAGAGTTTATTCCACATAGCCCTAAGCAGGGAGATGGGGGAAATTTCTCAAATCTGCCTCTCTGAGAATTGAGGTGATTGGATTTTTAAAGATAGTTTGATTGGAAGAAGATCAGACAATTAAGGGATCTAATTGGCTGGTTTCACAGCAGAATCGTCGGTCCCCTTGGTATGGGCTGTTGTCTCAGTGGGTCAGTTACTGGAATGCAGGACTTGCTCAAAAACTACTCCAATGTGAGTGGCGCCTGTGGTTCAAAGCAGTAGGCTGCCGGCCCCATATGCCTGAGGGGAAAAAAAAATTACTCCAATGTAAAGAAGCAAACAGAGGTAATAGTGATTATTATTAAGAAAAGGAGGAGACAATGGCTTATTATTGTTATTTTAGCTGAGCCTTTTCTTTCTCAGGGTTCTGGAGGCCTTTACTCTAGTTCTTACCTTGCTCCCCTTCATCAACTTGCAAAGGCCATTTTAACAAGACCCAAATTTGAGAAAGTAAAAGAAATTAAAGAGGTCTGTGTGACAATGGAGGTGGAGAACCCAGGAGGGCAGTGGTGAGAAATAAAACCCATGAAGATATTATCCCACAAACATTTACTAAATTGGTGATGGAAGTTTTATTTAAACTGTGGGAGAAATATAAGTAAAACGGTAGGGCCACTTCCCTAAAAAAAAAAAAAGAGTATCATATTAGCACAGTGGAGGGAGAAAGAGATTTGTTGGGGCATAATATAACATAAACCTGAGTAAAATAAGTAAACTATCACAATTTCTCAGTTTGTAAAATAAGTAAACTATCACCATTTCTCAGTTTGTTAACAGTGTAGTAACTAAAATCAATTTATCAAACTGCTAGGAGACTATCCTAGCTGAAGCCTTTCATGTAGGACTCCAGACCCTCGCCACTGAGGCAACTACTCCTACAGTAGATAAAGACCCCAGTTCTGCATAAGGAAGCAAAGATCATCACTAGTTATAATATTTTTTCTGTAACTGAAACAAAAACAACCTACATTTACGGAAGTACTTTTAGAATGGCATAGTTCTAAGAATATGAGTGATTACTCAGTATGGCCCTTCCATTTTATAGATAAAGAAGCCTTTTTCAAAAGGGTAATCAGCATACAGTACTCATGCCAGGTAATGATGTTACTTAGAGTTGGATCCATGTCACCTGAATTCTAGTTCTGTGTTTTAAATAAGACTTGAATGTTGGCTATTTAGCTGCCTCAAACTTGAGTGGTACTTTTATCAGGTACTTCTTACTAGTTGTTTTTTGTTTGTTTTTTTGAGACAGAGTCTCGTTTCTGTAGCCTCGGGTAGAGTGAGGTGGCGTCAAAGCTCACAGCAACGTCAAACTCTTGGGCTCTAGTGATCCTCTTGCCTCAGCCTCCCTAGGAGCTAGGACTGTAGATGTGCACCACCACACCCGGTTA
Source organism: Perodicticus potto (assembly GCA_963574655.1). Classification (NCBI taxonomy): domain Eukaryota; kingdom Metazoa; phylum Chordata; class Mammalia; order Primates; family Lorisidae; genus Perodicticus; species Perodicticus potto. The sequence continues at coordinate 5,388 of CAUYRH010050069.1, forward strand.
ATATTTCTATTTTTAGAAGAGGCAAGGTTTCTCTCTTGCTGAGGCTGGTCTTCAACTCCTGAGCTTAAAGGATCCACCTACCTCAGCTTCTCAGAGTGCCAGGATTATAGGCTGAGCCACTGCACCTGGGCCTTCTTACTAACTTTTAAAAGCAGACTTGCTTCATTAGGCTTGTGATTGAGGATGTCGTTAAGACATAAGTCACTCTTACATCCAATTTTTGGCACTCAACACTTAATGGGATGGTTAACAGTGAACTTTATCCTGTGTACATGTGCTCCTATTTCCTTTATGCTTTCTTAAACTAGCCCCCTTTAAAGGGGAATTTGGAAATCTCATCCCTTTTGGGTGATACGACTTCAGCTGTCCAAGGCTCCTTTGGCCAATGTTCAATTTAATGAGACAACTTTCATAAATATGTCAGTGAAACTTTATAATTCACTGGAAGGAAATAAAAACATGAATATATTTTCAGGGCCTAATTTTTTCTCAGTGTCCTATGGAGTATTTTCTATTCAGTTTCTACTAATTGGGAGATGTAGGAAAATGAACTCTTACCAACACTGCAGGCATTTCAGCATCTTCCTGGGCTGTCTTTCAATGGTGAACCTGGCCAGGACAATATTGACAATGTTACATTTCAAATATATATATATATGTATAAACATATATATATATAAGCATCACATATATATATATATATATATATATATATATATATATATATATATATATGTTAGCATCAGAAATACATTCTTACTTGTTGCTCAAAATATGGGCATTTATGTTCCCTTTTCAATTCTTGAATTTAAGAGAGCTTTTCCTTCCTAATGGGATCATTTGAAGAAGAAAGCTTTTTTTGTCTATTTCAGACAAGGCTGTTAATTTTTTCAGATTCTCTTCATGCAAAACTTAATGCATAGAAGGATAAGGGAATCAAGATAAGGGAAAATGTCAGCAAAAAATTACCTCTTTCTCCATATACTTGTACTTGCTGACTACCAATAAGAATCTGTATTATACCTTTCTTTGTCTAACTTGTTACGCCTGACATTCCAATGCAACAGGAATGGGATGAAGGATAGCCTAGCTTGATGCCTTTTCAAAATTACAAAGTCCTGAAAGTCATTGCATTCAGACAGATATATGTAGACAATACCTTGCTGTCAGTGAAATTGATGCATACAGCCCTGAATGCAAAAATGTACATTGAACAACAAAGAAAGAAATGTGATATTTCACATTTGAAGCTTTCACGTGGCTTTTGTGCTTTGTGTGAGTTCTGAACTCATTATCAAACATATGCTTTCAAAATCAACTCAAAGACCTGCCAAGGGATAATTTAGGGCAGGGAGAAAATAGTGAAAACACTCTCTTTTAGAGTTTAAACAATACCTCATTTTCAAATAAAATGTCTATAGTAAATTGCGGATTGAGGAGAAAATGATTATATGCTGTGATTTAGCTTCCAAAGCCACAGAACTCTTTTGATAAGATGGGGCATGCACATGAAATGTGAATGAAAACTCAAGGTGTATGCCATCATGCCATTTTCTATTTGGGGGTGTTTTGCACATGATTGTGTGTATGTGCACCTGTGTGTGTCCATTTCACAAGGCATTGCTTTAATTTCCTCTATGACTTCTCTTATCAACTTATCTGGGTCTAATGATACTAACATTTTGCTCACCTTTCAACTACTTTTATGCTTCTCACTGGTTTGAAACAACATAAATTTGGCTTCCTCATCAAAAAGCTCATTTAGCTGCAGCTTGATTGCAAGCAATTTGCCCTAAGTAGCTCCATCTTTTAATTGTCTATGCCTTTTTCCAATCTATAAACTGTAACTTCAGGCAGGCCATTTTTGTCTTATTATTTTCTCCTTAGAAAAGCATATCTAATAATCCCCATATCCTGTGGCTTTAGGCATCCCTCACCACATGAACAAAAGGAATAGAATTTTCATGTAGCTTTAATTGATTTAAAAAAATAAATTCAAAAATTGTTGGTATCTGGAAAGAGGTAAATCAAACATGATCCACAAAAGCTAATGTTGTGTCTCTTGTTATTTTAAGGGGAAGAGATAAGAAGAAATGTGGAACATCAATTTCTGTGGCTATTAAGGACAATAGCAAGAAAGTTCTCATTGATATCAAAAACATGGTAAAAAGGAAGTTTTTTTATACCAATTTTAATATTCCCCCAATTCTTGTCTTATTCTGGGGCTAAAGAAAGATATTCTGGGCTGAACTAGCATAATTTCCTCTATTAAAGGCATAAAATATGGCATCATTTTATCTAGATGTGCTCAACTCTATGCATAAAGCACGCTTTGCAGAAAAAAATCTCAAAGTATGTGAGATATGCTTTCTAAATTATTTCTTACTTGCAACTAATCTCTTTGCCCTAATGCATAACGTAACAGTGTTAGACTATGAGTATATTCATGAATAATCCATTCCAAACAAGTAAACTGTATATCTTTCTGATCTATGTCTTAGTTTAATTATTCTAAAGGTAACTGATAAAACACATTATACCCTTATCTCCTCCCCAAAATATGAAGAACAATTTTTTTATTTTCACTTCCTTGATATTTTTGGCAAGTAATAAATTCTTTCTTTATCCCTTCTTGCTCTGGTAACAAGTGGGCATTTTTGTTTCATCCTTACTTTAGAGACTATAGATGGAGATTTCAAATATTATTCAGTTTCTAAAAACCCAAAAAAGTAATAAACAAAAAACTTGTCCTTAGTGTGAATTTGTTTATTGATAGTTAAAGATCTGGAGATTAGCATAGGAACATTTTATTACTAACCTAACTTTAGGTAATCAATAGCCACTCAATTATTTATTTCCTCCTGTATTCTTTGTAGAAAGACAAATGTGAACTGAAAGCAATATTACTGATAAAAGAGAAAAAAAGTTACCTGTGTTAGAAGGTTCAGTTTACCCAATCAGAGCAATTTGTTTTAGGCACCTGTCTTTAAAGATCATCGTAGTTAGAGTAAACCAGTTAGCCTTAACTCTTTTGGTGCAGATAATTGGGCAAAACACCTTGATATTCTGAATTTTCAAAGAAATGTTTGAAATCCTCAGCTTGAAAATCTCTGAGTCTCTAAGTAATAGCATCCTTTGTTTCATCAGTGTTTTACTACTTTAAATTTTTGTTTTTAAACCTGTAATTTGCTTTTCTCAGTTATTAAAATGATTACTGATTTCAAAGCTATTTTGATTCAAAGTTGAGTTCTAGATATTATCCTTTCATCTAAGTCAGGTCTTTTCTTCTAAACATATTATTAGTCTACTGCAATAAACTTATCATTTCTTCTTTGTTAATTTGAGAATTATATGTGCAAAGTCACATAGTGGGAAAGGGGTCACCAGATGGGTTCCATATAGGATGTTCAGGGTCACGTTAGTGTGGTGAGTGACAGGTGCACAGCTGGTGAAGAATTCCCCCATGCAGTGATATTAAATATAAACTTGACACCCCTTCCATCAGTGATAGGAATATGCAGTTCTATCTTAGGAAATTTGGACCTTTGAAAACCCAGAAGCTAAAAGTAAATACTGTGTCCTAACATTTAAGCACATGTTCCACAGCACATAATGGGGGAAAAATTAGTGTAGCAATGTTAGACACAGATATCATCTTCTGAAAAAGAATACTAGAATTTTAAGTTATTCATTCTTTTGTCATTCATAGAATACTTGTTGAACACCTACTATATGCCAGGCCTAAGGGAGAGCTGAACACAGTAGGAGAGGTCTGCAGCTTCGTGAGACAAATATTTTAGTGCAGAAAATGAAATCAGCTACTGACTGTGTGATAGTAGCTTTGTGTGGATGGTTATAAGTGGATCGCTTGAGAAATTTTAGTCAGGGACAGTCTCCTTAAAAGGGCAGGATTTATGCTGTGACTTGACGTATGAGGAAGAGCCAGACAACAATTTCTTCAGACAAAGATCCAAAGTGGGTTTAAACCCTTCTACCCTTCATGGCATTGCAGAAGCCACACTCCGAGGCTGCTACAGTTTGTCTTGTCTTATAATCCCTTCCATTGCATTCCAAGTTGACAGCTTTTTAAATTTTTCCTATTTTCCACTTCTTTTCCTTTTTGCTGTTTTCTTGCTTTTTCTATCGAAAATAAAACAGTAGTGGAAATTGAGAATTATAATATTTGTTTTTCACATCTCCATATCAGTGTCTACTTAAAACTTTTTTGCTTTTTTATTCTTAATGCTACAAACTATAAATGTCAGCTCAATGAGACTAGAGATTAAGTCTATTGCCTCCTTTGTGGCTCTCTTTATTTGTACACAGGGGTCAACAGAGGTCACAAAACAAAGCCCACAATAGCTCATGTTCAGTAAATAAATCTGTAAATGAGCAAACAGACTTACTAGACTCCATAATCCAGCAATTATGCACCTAATTTGTCAACAATACACAAAAGAAATTTATGTGCAGAGTCACTGCCACTTAAAAAAAGCAAGCCATTTTTTAAAAAATATCAGAACATTAGGGGGTACACGTGTTTTGTTTATATACTCTGTTTTTTTGCACAAATTGAGTCAAGGTTATAAGAGTGCTCCCTACCCAGACAGTGTACAAAGTATTTTAAATAAATAATTTCATGTTTATAATAGAAATTAGTATCTGATCTCAAATTTTTGCTTTTATCCCGGTGGATCATCTTTCAGATTTACTGGACAGGTTGAAATGCTTGCAAAATCAATTCTTGGGAGGGCTGAAACATTTTACTTGTAAGTTTCACAATGAAGTTATTTTTGGATAAGCATAAGAAGTTTGGGAATATCGTCTGACTGTTGAAACAACTTCAATAATAGGGGGTGAACACTGAAGATCTTGTTTCTTATCAACTCTGCCCCAAATTAAAATACCAAGAATGCAATAATATTTTCCTGTGACTCATGTATTTTTCCATTAGTTTAAGAGTCTTTTCAGTTTTATTTTTGCAAATTCTGCAGCTCAAGGTACCCAGCAAAAAATCCTTTGAATCTGCACTTGATTATTAGGCTCACTTACTCTGTGCAACAGCAAGGATTCTGTTTTCTTGAAAATATTTGAGACAGCATCATGGTGAGCTATAAAGTTATTAATGTCGCTTGATATTTGCTTTGACAGCTGCTCTGTACGCTCTTTAATCATCCTCATCATGGTCTGTAACTCTTTTTTCCCTCCATTTCCCTTTTGCCGATGCTGCTTACAGAGGATGATGTACGCAAAAAACCCGAGAGATCCTCGATTCCTCACATGCCCCCTGATTTTTCTCTTCTACAGGTTTGTCATCACTCCTTCCTTCAGACATTGCTATGTTCAATAAGTATATATTCAATTTCTATCCTATGCAAGGCTGTGGATGATGGGGATTTTGTAAATATTAACAAAACATCATTTGTGATTTTAATAACGTTGATATTTAATAGTCTCGCTAAGACAGGCTTGTGACAAGCCTCACAACACAGAGAATAATAAGAGTGTGGATCAAACATGTAGATTTGGGTCTTGTTTTCATTACTTACTGATGCTGTATGAGCTCCTAAGCTGCTAACACCCAGTCTCACCTGTCCTCAAACTTGAGTTTTCTTATCTGGAAAATGGGAATAATATTGTATCTTTTTTTTTTTTTTGCAGTTTTTGGCCGGGGCTGAGTCTGAACCAGCCACCTCCAGTATATGGGGCCGGCACCCCACTCCTTTGAGCCACAGGCGGCGCCCTAATACTGTATCTTTTTTATGAGGCTTAAATAAAAGTAAAGCCTAAGTCACAGTGACACTTTTGCAAATGTCAATGGCAATTATGGTAAGAGGCCTGTTAGCAAATGTAACAATAGCAATAATGATTATAATAAAATTAATTGCAATAATAAAGTAAAGCATATGATAAATGGAAATTCAGAAATCAGAGAAAAGGAAACTCGTGATCTCAGGGAAATGCTGCCTTGAGACCATTGGCATGAGGCCTCGAAGTTGAATAATGTGGATGTCAATATGCTGATATGGTTGCATAGAACATAAATGTGAGAGGCTCTGGTCTGTCCGGGATAATGTGGATAATCCCATCTGACAGAATAGTCTGATAGGTAGACGAGGTCGTGGGAGGGAATTCTGGTATATAGCTATTTTGAAATTTGGAAAGATATTATACTTACCTTCATTGAATAACCTCAAAATAAATGCCTTAATCAAGAACTTGGCATACATTGCCTCATTTGACCCTTATGTCACCCGTGTAAGGTAAGTCACCACTTCATACAAGAGATAACTCAGAAACAAGAGTGGTTAAGCCACTTGTTCAGTCACCCAGCTGGAAACAAGTGGACCAAGGTTATAAACACAGATTCGCTGTGGATATATTGTAGGCTTTACAAGGAGAAGGGCCACTTCAGTTTAGCTCACATTATGTTCTAGTGCACCGGGTAAATAGTCCCTGGGACCTACTCATTATTGAATGAATTTTTCCACATTTGTATTTGTTCAGCAATCCATGCTGAATCTGGGTAGTGGTTAAACCTTAGTGACAAATTAAGGACTCTGTGCTTTGTGTGTTAAGCAGTAGAGTCTTTGAGTAGGGAACTAAGAACCTAAACATTGTTTATATGTGTTTGAAATGACAGAAACTGTCTGGAAAAAATCAATAGAGAAGATTTCTCTACGTGTATGCAAGAGAGAAAATGGAACTTCAGAGTAGGCAGGGAGTAATGGAGATGAATAGAATTGACTACATGGGAGGATGTAGGAGGATGATGTTTCTTTTTATTTCAATGACTGAGAGAATAACAGTATTGTGGAAATGACATGTATTCTTTAAAACAGCAACAAAAACAATAAGCAATTCAGGTAAGAGGAAAAGGGAAGAAGGGTGACTGTCAGACCAAAAGGAAAGCATTGTGGATTTTAACCAGTGAATGAATGTAAAAAACTTCATATTCAGGAAGAAGTTGTAATATCAGAGCTCAGGAGTATGGTGAGGTTGTGATGCAAATTTGAAGAGAGGAGGTATTTGTAACAACAGAAATGACAAAATTACTAAAGAAGTGTTCTTCTTTACTGTACTATTTGTTTCTTTAGGTTAAGTCATATCATTAAAAAAGTTATAATTACATAAGAGTCTTGGCTGAACTTTATTCTTTGGTTAAAAAAAGGATGTGATATATAAGTATATTTGTGAAATGCAAAAACATTTCATTTACTCAGAAACAGTAAAAATTGAGGCTGAATCTCTTATTTAAACAAATAACTAGTTCAAGTAATGATGGTTTAAACAACCTAGTCAGTGAACTTTTAAATTGTTTTTTCCTGCTGTGGACTGAAGGATTTCGCATGCAAACAAGGGTGGGAACTGAAAATTCATTGGTTTTTCAATTTGTGGAAAAGAGGTTGGACTCTAAGTATCATGAAGCAAAAGACAAGGGTTCACTATCTTTGTTATTTCCAAAATTTTCTCTTCCTATAGGAATATGAAAATCTTTAAAGGAAAATTCCTTCGAGCCAGCTCCAGGCTTTGCTCTCCCACAATGTTGCTGGTAAAGAAAATAAACATCTCAACTGAAAATGCAGCATTTTTCCTCTCGGAGAACAGATGTTGATGCTGTTTGCATAACTTCCAGGGGTTCTGCCAACTAGTGGGCCTTATTATGGAAAATAACATTGGAAGCTCTTTCAAAACACTGTTGCTGGGGGTCTGTCAGGCTTTACAGCTACTGCACCACGTACAACAGGATTTTACTGTGTGTAGTTATATTTTCGGAACCATAATTATCCCTGGAAACTTAATAGAATCCATTAAACTTAGCCATGTTCAAACTGAATTAAAGAAGAACTTTAGATCTAATTGAGATTTCTAGAGACAATTTTCAGGTATTGAAATGAGTAATTACAAACTAAATAAATCATTGCACTCTTCATTATGATAGTGGCATATACATAAAGACAATTTTATGATATTATGTATTTCAAAAATGATTATGGAGAAATATTATTATATTTTTCAAACAAAATTAATATGGAAGGATAATATTTTTAGTGATTATAACCCCCATTCCTGTACTTTGTTGTCATTAAACATTTATTTAAGAATTATGGAGATGTTATTTTTTTTCCTGTTTTCAGCAACTTAACTAATAACACCAAAAAGCAAAAGTCTAATATCTTATATGAAGTTCCTGGTAATTATTTAGAAGAGACAACTCATGACTACTCCCAGGAAATCAGAGATCACTAGGGCTGAATCTTTAACATAATGCCTCTGGCAAATAACTCCAAAGCACAAACATAGGCTAATCCTGAACTTGTGGCAACAGGTTCTGTCTCATTGGTCTGACACGTCTGAGACTTTGAAGTTCTCACTGATAACATTGTGCATTATCTTGCCTGGTTATTTTCCCAATTAATTTTCATTGTGCTACTTACTAAGTAATTAATCTGAATACAAGGTAAGATGCCCATAGTTTTAACACCAACAGGCTAATGGTGAAGGCCAGTCACCTATAACGCAGAAGGTCAGTCACCTACCTCGTGGCATGGAGGGAGGCCAGAACTATCTCGGATTCTGCCTGTTGTCCAGGCTTATTCTCCTTCAGCAATGTGTCATCATGGTCAGAAAGGTGGTTCTTCTCTAATGATTTCTTTGTTGTTTACATTTTTGAAAGTGATGCTCTATATGCTCTCAGGGATGCACCTTGAAAGACTGTCCCATGATTAATAGTTACATGACTATAAAGGATATGTAAGACCATAGAAATATTTCTTTTTTATAATTCTGTGCTTCCAACATATTCTACGAAATTAACTAAATTTTATGATCTAGAATTACCCATGAATAAAAATATATGGGGAAATAGTTTTTTACTCTTAATACCCAGTTTGTTGGTACTGCTTGTAAAACCACTTGTACTAATGTGGGGCAAGAAAATGATCTTCTGCCTTAAAATTCCCCTGATAATAACTAGGAAAATAAATGCCAATGGATTTTTACTTAATTAGACCCTTCTGTTATTTACACTGCCCTCTCCCCTACCTTCATCTCTATAAAGACTTTTAGTCAATGGGCTGCATGATACTTCTGGTTCAGTTCACAGACATGACTAAAACAACAATTTGACAAACACTGATATCAGAAAGAGAAAACTCTTTCCCTGATAATGTGACTGCTGAATGATAATCTGGAAGAAACAAAATGAGAAAGAGGGTAAATCAAAATCATTCAGGAAAGAATCTAAAGCATGCTTGAAAGAAGTACTAAAAGAAAAAGAAAAAGAAAACACCCATGCAGTCTTCATTATTATTTTTGATAATTTGTTAATAAATATTTTTCTTCTCGCTGCCATCTACTTTTGAGAAACCTAGACAGAATAAAAGTTCACACAGGAGTCTTTAGACATAAATAATTAAATAAGAAATATCTTTATGAGGGGTAAGCTTTTTAGATGATCATCATTTGAAATGAGAAAGACCTGTGTTTATCTTCCAACTCAAATAGTTGTTATTAAATATGGATTTTTAAAATGGTTCACTAATACCATTCTATTACAGACTAAGATATACTATGTGCTGTGCAAATACAAAAATTATCTTTCTGCAGTATTCTGTCCATGTTTATGTCATCTAATACATCACAGCTTATAAAATGTTAACTAGCATGCTGTCAAAATATCAGCACCCACAATCTATGATTGTGCAATATACACCATTAAGTTAGTCAAATATATCTGAAAATATGCCCCATAATGTTTTCAGCTATAGTACTCTTTCTAACCCAGAAACTTGGAACAGTAGGAAATGTAGAACTTAACATGTCATGTATGACCAGGAATCTATTATTAGATTGGATTGTGGCCAACTAATCATTTCCCATGTATTTTGATAGAGCACATTTATTTCCTTCTGAATTTTTTATGATCCAGATTTAGATTTTTCAATTTATTATACAATAAATTATAATTTGTTCAGCTGTTCTAAAATATGAGTACTTTGTGGTAATAAGAGTGGCTGGCTCTGAACCTTGAATTGGGGAAACCATATAACCCAATGTCAGAGCACAAACAATATTGCAGACTAAACATTGCGAACTGGGCTTTCCTCTACTTAGTTTTGAATTTAGTGAGACTGCAGTCATACCATTAGCTTTCCCCCACCTCATACATTAGCAAGCTATTTACGTGTATACATATATATGAAATTTCATGCATACTTCTGGAAGCTGGGAAATTTAAGAACAAGGTGCTAGTGTCCGCTATCCAGGGAGAGGCTACCTGCTGCATCCTCACACTGCATGGAAGGGTGAACACTGTGCCCTCATGTGAAAGGAGAGGAGAAAAACGAAAAGGGCTTAGCTAGTTCCCTCCAGCCCTTTCATAAAGCTCGAATTCTTTCATAAAGGCAGAGCGTTCATGGTTTAATCACTACTCAAAAGGCTCTGCTCTTAAGGTTACTACAGTGGGGATTAAGCTTCAACCCATGCATCTCGAAGGCCTGTGAGACCATAGCACCTTCCTTCGCTGCAATTCCTGCCATTTAAAGTCTAGGCAGTATTATAATTTCTCATTGATGTTCTTGAAATATCTTTATGTTTCCTGATGAAAATGTTGGAATGTGCATGTTGCCTTACCACCTTTTCTTGATAATAAACTGTACTTATATTTGACAGACACTATTTTATTGGTTCTTTTAATGTTATATTCATTTCTATTTCCTTTTGACTAGTTTAATAAAATGAAGCCACCAAGGACTAGATATTACAAACCAGAGTCAGCAGTGAAGTGGAATTAAAGGTGTAGGGTGTGAATGAGGACATACTTACATTTCTAGTTAATACTTTTGACCTCTATGGTAAATATATAAAATACTTTAATTGTTATAAAAAATGTATGATAAGAAATAAGGTGGGTTTTTTTGACAGTATAAAGGAAGAAATTGAGCTATGGTTGGCAATGGAAAAAGATGAACACATTTAAATCAGAAATGCCTATATAGGAACACATATACAATTTTTTACACATAATGTATATACGCATTCATATATAGTTATAGACATATTAATATGTGTATGTACATACACATGCAGAGACTTTTATTACTGTGAAATATGTTTATTATTTAGGCATAAATAATGAGAAGGTTGCTGAAACCAGAGCTTTGGTGGAATATTCAGAAGGTTGGATTTCTTATAAGGAAGGTGAAGCTCTATTTTGTTTTAGGAGTTTTAGAAGATTTTAATGTAGTTTGATAAAGTTTTTTTCCTAATATTTCATGTGCAAAGTATAGTCAGATATTGAGGATCCAAATTCTGAACAGATTTTTTTAAGATAAGACTTCTGGCAACTGATTCTTCTTTGAAGGTGGGAATTTGCGTGTATGATTTGTGTCATTCTAAATTCGTGTTGCAATTTTTTTCTTACAATGGTTGTATGCATAGTATGTATCGCGGGAATCTCTGGTAATCTCCCTTTCCCATAAGCTTCATCTTCACAGATGAAGGGGGATCTACTTGCTATCAGTAGTGATTTTTATGTTTTTACAAAAACCAAACTGTTTTAAAAATCCATAATCTACAATATCTTATAATTCATTTATATCAGAGAATTGTCTGAAGTGAGAAAAAATACAGAGAGATGATTCTGCCTTATTTTCCTAGCTGGCTTGGACCTAGATGATTCCTCAACAAACGCAGGTCATGCCCAAGGTCAGTTTAATCTCCCTTCTGCTTTTAATAAAAAAATTGTGAAAAGTTGTACAATGAATATTTTATGGAGTATACAAATCATAATATATGGGTATATGTCACATTAATATTAACATTAAGAATGAATATTTTTAATTTAACCAATTCTTAAAAAGGAATATAGTTTTTCTCAAGAGCATAATTCCCTATATATCAGTTCACACAAAGGAACATTAAGGAAGCTGATTATAACCTTAGCTAATAATGACCAATTTTAGAAGAATGCCTTTAAAGTAAAGAATAGTGATCCAGGTAAAGGTAAAAACACTTTAATTATATTGTGAGTCTCAAAGATTCACGGCCATTTAGCTCTTCTCTTTCTCATCTTTCCTCCACTTTCTCCTCCCCTTCAGCTTCCCCTTTCCCCTCCTCCTTTTATCAAGTCCTGTTACATACATCCCTAATATGAGGCAAATTTATATCTTTCAAGTGTAGGCTACAACCCACTTATTGCACGGGAAGATAGGGAAAGGCGAGAGGGAGGGAAGGGGAGGGAGAGGGAGGGTGGGGGGAGTGAGGATAGAGGGCGGGATCACACCTGTGGTACATATTTGAAGGGTTAGGAGAAAACTTCTAAATACGGATCAAAATTGTTCTCACAAAGTAATGAGAAAGATGAAAATATCTCTGATTGTATCTGAAGCCCGTACACTGTACCCCATGACTGAATTATTGTACACAGATATGATTTAATAAAAAAGAAAAGATTAAAAAAAAAAAAAAACCCCACTGTATTATCATGTCACTTGATACAGAAAATTTGGTAGGATTCAACACACTTTCCAGATAAAGAAAAAAAAAACACTTACCAAGCTAAGATTAGAAGGAAACTACCTCAACACAAAAAGAGTCACTTACTAAAAAGCCACAACTAACATCACACTTAATGTGATGCTAAAAGACAGAAATCTTTTTCTCTAAGATTAGGGGCAAAGAAAGGGTAACTAGTCTTGCTATTTCTAATTAACATAATATTTGAAGCTCTAGATAGGGAGAGAGCTTCAATGAAAGAGAAAGAAGAGAAAGAAATAAAGGGCATCCAAATTGGAAAGAAGTAAAATTATCTTTATTTATATATGTAAAAAACATTAAAGATGCCACCAAAAAAACTGTTAGAAGAAATGACCCATTTAATCAAACTTGCAAGCTACAAACTCAAAAAGGCAAAAATCAGTTTTGTTTCTATAAACTTACAATGATCAGAAAAGAAAATTAAGAATAAATTACATTTATAGTAGCATCAAAAAATAAAATACGTTAGAATAAACTGACTCAAGGAGATGAAAAACCTATACAGTGAAAACATTGTTGAAAAAAATTAAAGACACAAATAAAAAGGTATCTGTGCTCCTGGATTGGAATAGTTAATATTGTCAAAGTGTCCTTATCACTCAACAAGATCTACAGATTCAACACAACCCCTATCAAAATCCCAATAGCACTCTTTTATTGCAGAAATAGAAACAAATCATTCTAAAATTTAGATGGAATCTCAAGGAATACCAAATAGTCAAAATAATTTAAAAAAAAAAAGGTGAAGAAGTCATACTTTCTGATTACAAAATCTATTACAAAAGCCACCTTAACTTCTTTTTTTTCCTATTTCTGAGTTATCAAAACTTTTGAGGTTATAGAGACTGTTCCTTGACTCCTAGTCAAAATCACAGCAGAGCTACACTGTGTTTGAGCAGCCGGGAGGAAACTAATGGTCTTCCAACCCCATTGACCTTTGTGACATAAGGAACACAAATCCAGGTCATCCTCAAGGCCCAGGCTCCAGTAGATCTCAGCAACCAGCTGGCCTGCCTAAGGATTCCAGCAGCAACACTGCCATGGACCCCACTGGACAGCCTACTTCTGGGTGTATATCCAAAGAAAATGAAATCAGAATGTCAAAGAGATTTCTGTACTCCCATGTTCATCTCATTATTCACAATAGCCAAGGCAACTTAGATGTTCATGATTAGATAAATGGATATAGAAAATGTGGTGTGTGTATATATATATATATATATATATACACACACATACACTATTCAGTCTTAAAAAAGAAGGAAATCCTATTTTTAGGACAGTGACTAATTCTTACATAAACTGGATTCAATTTTAACCAAAGTACATTACTTAAACATTAATTTTTAATTCAACTTGTTAATATGTTGTTTAGGATATTGCATTTTCATTTATAAGTGAAATATGTTTGTAATTTCCCTTTATAACAATATATTTCTCCAATTTTAATATTAGGTGTATCCAGATTAAGTAGAATGATTTTGAAGTATTTCTTCTTTTTCTATTGTCTATAAGATTTGGCATGATCTGTTTTTTGAAATTATTTTTTACTTTTATTTATAAATATTCATTGTCTATTTTTTGAGACTTTGGGAAAAAAAAATAAGTTAACTGATGACTCCATACTGAGCCTCAGAGTTAAAGTATTCTATAATAGACATACTCTTATTTGACAATGTGAATATTACTTTCTTTGCATTATTATTGTTAATATTCTTAATATTTTGATGCAGTAATTGTCTGATTTCTTTTCTGAATGTTCATTCTTCATGAGGTTTTTGTTTCTAGTCCTTATCTTAAACATTGTTCCTGTTATTAAATTTTAACCCTTTTTAATTCTGTGAAGGCAAAAAGTGGAAAACTAATAAAAACATGTATATGTAAAAAAAATAAAATAAAATTAGCCCACATCACAAAATCCCCAAACTACAGATGTTGGCATGGATGCAGAGAGAAGGGAACACTTCTATACTGCTGGTGGGAATGTAAGTTAATACGACCTTTATGGAAAGAAGTTTGGAGAATACTCAAGGAACTAAAAGTAGACCTACCGTTGGATCCTGCAATTCCTCTATGTATCTGGGTAAATACTAGGTATATACCCAGATGATCAAAAATTATTTTACCACAAAGACATTTGCACAAGAATGTTTATTGCAGCCCAATTCATAATAGCCAAGACATGGAAACAGCCCAAGGGCCCATCGACCCATGAATGGATTAACAAATTGTGGTATATGTACAGCATGGAATACTATGCAGCCAAAAAAAGGATGGAGACTTCACATCTTTTATGTTTACCTGGATTTAGCTGGAACATATTCCTCTTCGTAATGTATCTCAAGAATGGGGAAAAAAGTACCTAATGTACTCAATACTACTATGAAATCACTATATATAATCACCTACAAATTCATATGATTGGAAAAACATAATTATAGTCCAGAAAGTAGAAGGCACAAGGAGAGAGAGGGAAGGGGAAGGGGCATATGGGAGGAGTGAGGGTGTCTGGGGAGACCTCACCTAACTTGCATGGGTACAATGCCATGGTACATTTTAAAACTATTAAGAAATGAGTATAATTGTGATGGATGTGTTACTTAGTTCAATGTAAGCATTTCACATTGTATATCAAAGCAGTACACTGAACCCCATAAATGCATCAATGTAAAAAGGTATGATTTTTAAAAAATGATAAAAAATAAAATAAAAGATATGTGCTTGAAATGAGAAGACTCATGTGTTGATAGTGGCCCTGGACAAGAGTGGTGATAGGAGAGACTGTTGGAGAGACTACACCTTAAACGTCAACCATTTATTCCCCCAAACAGGAATCTGAAGCATTCCTCATTCCCTAAATACTGATTTGAACACCCAGGTAGTCCTCTAATGGGCCCTGGCTACTCCATCCCCCCCTGTGTCCTCTGCTCAGTCCAGGTAGCACTCAGTCCTCATCTGGACAACCCCAGACTCCTCCATGTTCTTCCTGCCTCCCACTGGGCCCCTGGTGTATCCCTTGTGAAATGAACCATCTAAGGTAAGAATCTGATCATCCACCCAACTACCACCATTAACTATGGGATAAAGTTCATGCTGTCTACCACTGTGAGCTCTTGGTGTTCCCAATCTGTCTAACACACTTGTGAGTTCTCAGGAGTCTTCTCTGTGTGCCACACCCGTGAGCTCTCATGGTTCTTCTCTGCCCACCACGCCTGTGAGCTCTCATGGATCTTCTTTGCCCACCACACCTGTGAGCTCTCATGGTTCTTCTCTGCCTGCCACACCTGTGAGCTCTCATGTTTCTTCTCTGCCCACCACCTGTGAGCTCTTGGGGTTCCTCTCTGCCCACCACATGTA
Organism: Perodicticus potto; assembly: GCA_963574655.1. Taxonomy (NCBI): domain Eukaryota; kingdom Metazoa; phylum Chordata; class Mammalia; order Primates; family Lorisidae; genus Perodicticus; species Perodicticus potto. Next base: position 21,285 of record CAUYRH010050069.1, read on the forward strand.
TGAGCTCTCATGGTTCCTATCTACCTACCACACCTGAGAGCTCTCGGGATTCCTCTCTGCCTGTCACATCGTTAGCTCTCATGGTTCTTCTATGCCCAGTACACCTGTGAGCTCTCAGGAGTCCTCTCTGCCTACCACACTTGTGAGCTCTCATGATTGTTCTCTGCCCACCACACCCAACCATGCTTGCATCTTAGAGCTCTGAACAGCGCTGCTACTTCCTTCCTCTGAAGCTTTGCTAGTGCTGGGATGCCTTTCCTCTTCTCCACCTTTTAACTTGAATAACTCCCATTCCTGTTTTAAGGTATAAATATTACAATATCTAAGTGACCCTCTTGAAATCTCCCTGCAGACCCCAGCTGGGTCTGTGCTCTCTCCTTGCTCTCTAGTCCTCCTCAGTGTCCACCCACTCCATACCTGTCTCCCATTTGCCACTGGAGCACCAGGCACTGTGCTGGGCTGCAAGGACACAACAATGACCAAGACAGAGGGGGTTTCCTGCCTGCCTGGGTATCCCTGTGTATAATCGTTCAACCAGGCCAAATTAACACACTAAAAAAACTCTTTTTATTTTCTTAGTAGCTTACTGGACATGGGATAGGGGTTTATTTAGGAAAAAAGCAGAGGCAGTTCCCCCAGAACTGCCAGAGGACATGCATTGTGTGTTAAAAAACAATCTATGGTCCCTTACAATTTGCCAAACACACTTTGCTTTGAAGACACTTGGAACTCATTTTGAGTTCCAAACAGAGTTCAACATTGCAGTTTATTAATACACTGCAATTTACTGGGAGCTTTAAAATCTCAGATGACCTGGCATGCTTTGCCATTTGCTGAAATGTGTGTGGTCATTTTAAAGGCGAGGAAAATTTCTTAAATTTCTCCAATCCTGCATTTCTCATATATAAAATAAAAAAATAATGTTATTACAACACCAACAACAATGCCTGTAATATTAACTTCAATCCTATTTTTTTCCTGAAGGAGAAAATAGACATGGAAATAATTTTTTAATTAAATGCAGCAAAACAAAATTGCAAAGAGTTTCCATTATAATGAATCAAATGGCCTCAACCAAAGAGACTGCACATTCTGAGATTCTTTTCTGGAAAAGTAGAAGGTGTGCCCTCTATGGTGGAACTTGACCCCAGCCCAAGGCTTTTTTCAAGGCATCCTTAAATTCCTTGTTCCTCAGACAGTAGATCAAGGGGTTCAGGATGGGGGTGAGGACAGTGTACACAGCAGAGATGAGCTTGTTGGAGCTCCGTGTATCAATGGCCTGGGGCCGGACATACATGAAAAGCAAGGCTGTATAGAAGATGGTGACCACAGTGAGGTGTGAGGCACAGGTGGAGAAGGCTCTCCAACGGCCAGCAGCTGAGGGGATGTGTAGGACAGCCAAGGTGATGTGCCCATAGGACAACACAGTGGCCAGCAGAGGGAACACCAGAATGATGAAGGCCAGGATGAAGTCTACCAGCTCTGCCGTGGAGAAGTCTGTGCAGGCCAACTTCAGGATGGGGGAGATGTCACAGAAGAAGTGGTTTAAGACATTGGAGCCACAGAATGTGGCACTGGAGATGAAGTAGACCTTGATCACAGAGATGGTAAAGCCACTCGCAAAGGAGCAGAACACAAGCTGGATGCACAACCCCGTGGTCATGATAACATGGTAGCGCAAGGGGTGGCAGATGGCCACATAGCGGTCATAGGCCATGGAGGCCAGGAGCACACACTCCGTGCACACCAGGGAGCTGAAGAAGTAGAGCTGCGTCATGCACCCAACAAAAGAGATGCATTTCTGCTGAAGGAGGAGGCCATCCAGCATCTTGGGCATGATGTCACACACG
>CAUYRH010050070.1:0-30852 GCA_963574655.1 Perodicticus potto
CTGTAATTTTTGTTTTGGTGAATGTTTAAAAACAAATAAAATCATTTACATATGTATATTACATATGCACAAACAGAAACAAATTTTTTTAAAACCCCAGAATGACCTTAGGCATAGAGTCAAACACAAGTTCTGATTGAAGAATGGCTACAGAAATTGAACGGTTACATTTTGTTGGATCATTTGAAGAGCAAGATCTTAGTAAGCAGTTCAGTCAGGCCTCTAACTCTAAAGCCCTAGAAGAATGTGTACCTATCTCATTCCATGACTAACAGCTTCATTCTCATAAAGAATCGCTCAATTCAGAGAAGCGGCCAAGGCAAGACACCCGCACTCCCGGGCTCAGTTCTCCCTAAGAAAGCAGGATGCCATTCTGGCATGAGCTGAGTTTCTAAAACAACCTGGTAAATTATGAGGGCCTAGCCCATTTCCATGATTCCCCCAAACTAAGGAGAATTTCGCAATTTTTCTATTTATGTGTCCAAAAGAAAGAAGAAACTTCCCCACCCCCATCCACTCATTCATTAACATTATTAATGTGTTTCCTTTCCTTGAAAAACTTATGTTTAGGGTGGCGCCTGTGGCTCAGTGAGAAGGGCAGCTGGCCCCACAAACCAAGGGTGGCAGGTTTGAACCTGGCCCGGCCAAACTGCAACAAAAAATAGCCGGGTATTGGGGTGGGCACCTGTGGTGGGAGGGCACCTCCTCAGGCGGGAGGAATCACCTAAGACCAGGAGTTGGAGGTTGCTGTGAGCTGTGACACCATGGCATTCTACTAAGGGCGATAAAGTGAGACTCTGTCTCTAAAAAGAAAACGAAAAACTTATTTTTAGACTTAGAGCTTCAGCCCATCTCTTACCAACCTGTAATTCCTGTCTTCTCTATCTCCATGGTTGCACAAACTCTTCTTAGCTGGCCAGCTCAGGGTGTAGAAATTCTTATGTGCCTGAGAAGCTTCTGCTGGTCTTAAGGGCCACGTGGTTTTCACTTGGAAGAAGTGCTAGATGATGCTCTGCCTTACACACCTCACACAGATGAGCTGAGTCTAGCCAGCTCTGATCTGATTCCCACTCTCGCTCATCAGGGAAAGACCCATTCAGCACTGAGCTGCCCAGGCTCACACCCTCGCCCAGGAGAATTCCTGCTGGGGCTTGGCCCTCCCAAGCCCAGGAGGTCCCCAGGAGAGTCTATCAAGTAACAGATTTTTCTCCTTGAGTGTAATAGGATAGCATCCTGTAACCAAATACCTGTTTGCATGCTTTAACACATTTTGCCACTGAGAAATCCAGATTTAGAAGGCAAATTCTCTCATTTCCAATAATTGAAACCTTTTTAATTTTCTTAGAGACAAACATTACAGAGAAAAAGAGTCAGCCTACGTGATTTAAAGCCATGTTCCAGTGACGACCACTCAACCTGCCTATGCCCCCAACTCTGATCCTTCTAAGGTGGACACAACATTTCTCTCCTGCCAGAATGCACACTGATTGTTCAGGTCCTTGGCCTCCAATAAATAGGATATTCTTCTCTGAAGACTGCAATGTCAAGACTGGCAATAATCTCGCCAAAGTCTCTCCTGAGACAGGTTGCACCAAAAGGATTGGTTTCATGTGGCATGGGCCACCTCTCTAGGGAGAGTTATTTTTAATCTAAATGAAAAATCCCCTGTCAAATCTATACATTTCATCAAATATTGCTGAATGACAGTTTCTGATGAGTTTAGTGTAAATTTTATTTATTCTCAATTTTACAGATAAACGGTATGGATTTTCTAGGTAGGTAGCCAATATGTAAGTGTAGTAGTAAACATTTATATTACTTACTATTCTCGGTCTTTGTTGAAAATGTTACTGATAGTAATAGCAAACATATTACTATTCTTGTTCTTTGTTGAAAATGACCATTTTAATTTGAACTACTTTAGTCTTTGTTGAAAATAACCATTTTAATTTCTTATAGTATATGTAGAGCCCTTTTAAATAAGTAAGAAAAAGAAAAATATAAATTGGGGTAGTGCCTATGGCTCAGTGAGTAGGGCACTGGCTCCATATACTAAGGGTGCTGGGTTCAAATCCAGCCCCAGCCAAACTGCAACAAAAAATAGCTGTGTGTTGTGGTGGGTGCCAGTAATCCCAGCTACTTGGGAGGCTAAGGCAAGAGAATTGCCTAAGCCCAAGAGCTGGAGGTTGCTGTGAGCTGTGATGCCACATCACTCTACTGAGGGTGACAAAGTGAGGCTCAGTCTCTAAAAATATATATATATATACATATATAAATTAGTAAAAAAAATAAGGATGGATACAAATAGCAAACCTAAATGGCTAAGAACCATATAAAAATATATTCAAATTCACAATCAGTGTAACCTGATTTCTTGTACCCTCAATGAATCCCCAACAATAAATTAAAATATATATATATATATTCAAATTCACTCATAGTTATTGAAATGTAAAATAGAATATAAACATTAGGTATTTACATTCATCAAACTGCAAAACCCAAAAAGAGCTATTATAACACTTGAATTTGAGGAGATATAAGGGAAAACTAATAAAATTCATGGAAAGCAAAATTTGAAACTTATTACATCCTTTATGGAAAGCAATCTGGTAACATCTATAAAAATTAATATAGATACACTCATCAACTCCTCAATACCACTCAGAAACATACACTATGGAAATAAAAGTGCCAAAATGTCCAGACATATATAAGAGCGAGGAACTAAAAATAAAGTGGAAGTAGATTAATGCCGGGGGCGGGGAGTGGAGATGGCCGAATAAATCAGGACATGTACACGTTCTGCCTCACAGTCTTTATAGCGGATGAACTAGAGCTACAAAAGAGGAACTGGAGGAACTTCATGACCTATGCTTGTTGAAGAAAAAGTCAGATGCAAAAAAAAAAAAAAAAGAAATGTGTATAATATAATCTGATCTCATTTATAAAATAAATCTTTATGTGATAGATACACAGAAATAATAGACTTGTATAGAGCTATACAAATGTTGATAAAAGCATTAGAAAGGACGTCACTACTAAATATTAACAAAGGTCATTCAGAATGGTCAGGGATCAGAAATATCATACTAAAGTCTAGACAGGTGGATTGCCAGCTGTCCATGACTGAAAACAGAATATGTGATATGATCCTCTTCACATAAAATTCATATATGTAATATGTATGTTTAATATATAAGTATAATATATATTTAAAGTATAATACAACATATATACTCCTAAAAATATTCATAAAGCAATGATCACCAAAAAGCTAACAATGGTTACTTTAGTGTAGTGGAATTTTAGATGAATGTGGCTTTCTTTTTTTATTTTACATGTTGTTTAAATTCTTTAATATAATATACTACATATATATATATATATATATATTTTTTTTTTGTAGAGACAGAGTCTCACTTTATCACCTTCGGTAGAGTGCACGGCTCACAGCAACCTCCAACTCTTGGGCTCAGGCGATTCTCTTGCCTCAGCCTCCCAAGTAGCTGGGACTACAGGCACCCGCCACAACGCCCGGCTAATTTTTGTTTTGCAGTTTGGCCAGGGCTGGGTTTGAACCCGCCATCCTTGGTATATGGGGCCGGCGCCCTACTCACTGAGCCACAGGCACCGCCCTATACTACTTATATTTTGCATAAATTTACTTACATATTTTATTTATAAGCAATATATTTTATATATTGAGAAATACATTTTGTATTATCTAATTTATATGTAAAGATACTTAATCATGAAAAAGGCAACAACAAAACAAATAATTGAATAGGTCGACCAATGGCATAAAGGGAAAAAAAGTCCCTTCTTCATAGCCCTTATCTTAATGCAGTGGTAGTTTCCAAACCTATTTTTATGTAAAATTGCACTATTAAAAATAGGAGGTAAGGCTCCGCCCCCGTAGCACAGTGGTTATGGCACCAGCTACATACACAGAAGTTGGTGGGTTCAAACCCAGCTTGAGCCTGCTAAACAACAATGACGACAACAACAACAACAAAAATAGCCAGGCATGGTGGAGGATGCCTGTAGTCCCAGCTACTTGGGAGGCTGAGGCAAGAGAATGGCTTAAGCCCAAGAGTTTGAGGTTGCTGTGAGCTGTGACACCACATCACTCTCCCAAGGGCGACATAGTGGAACTCCGTCTCCAAAAAAAATAGGAGTTAATTAAACAGAAACATGAAGAATGTGCCTATGTCTATAGAAATCATTTTTTTAACTAGAAGAGTTTCTAAATCCTTATTCCAATTGCCATGCCTAGCTAGCTCCTACTCACAGATGTTAACCGCATCATCCTTGGTGCAGGTGTTTAACAGGAACTGTTAAGCTACAAGAATGAATCCAGCTTGGTCGGCAAAGGGAATATACAAAGATATGCTACGCTGACCTTGAAGCAACATGACAAACTGTCCAGTCACTTCCCCAAGTTCTCTCACTGGGGAAGTTAAAGGCAGAAAACACCATTCAATGGGGGAGGTTGGGACAAAAGAATTAGCAAACAAGTGAGTCAGGCCCCAGAGCAGAGCTGTCTCCATGTCTTTATATATAAATTTGGGTATACTGAAATGTGTCTTTTTTGCAACCTGAAAGAGTCAAAATAACACATGTGGCCACTTGAGGAATCATTATATTTAATCTTTTAAAAAGTCATTTCACCAAATAAATGTAATAAATCAAGATAGGAAGCCCCATGCCTGTTTATAGAACTAATGATAAAGGCATATTACACAGTTGTCCACCATACAGTTTTCATAAAGGTTTTGCAAGTACAAATCAAAATTGATATCTGAAAAGTCTATGTCTTTTAGCGTTATGATTCTGAAATGACTTGGTGTGCCTTGAGTTCCTTAAGTTTCATCTACTGTAAGACATTCTCAAACTGCACCTGGCCTCTAGGCTTGTAACTCCTCTAAATACACTTCATAAATGGATAAAGTTTAAGGTGACTATCCTTTGTCACAGATCATTTATTTCCTACTCCCCCACTGACTATATTACTCACATAAAGAAATTAGAAAAGAAAAATCTAAGGCTGGAAAGTGAGTGCACCTGCTTGTTTTCCTTCTTGTTCTTCCTGAAGACACCCCTCAGGAAGCAATGAGTAGCAACTTAGCGCAGCCACTCCGAGGCCAGGGCAGGACAGGCAGAGTTAAAGTTAGGTAACCTTGGAAGGAAGGTAAGGAATTAGGGTGTCTACTCAGTCAAGAGGAACGGGCGGCCACCTTTAAAATGACGATCTGCACCCTGTTATCTGGAAGAGAATGAGAGGGTCAAGAGGTGAGGTCAGCAAGGATCAGGAGATGGGCACAGGGCAAAGGAGATTGTATCTAGGGACTGGCTGTCTGGGTTTTAATCTCAACAGGGTCCTGATTCAATCTGAGCTAGTGTAAAGAGCTGCACTGTGTGGAGCACCATGACGCACTCAGAAGCTACGATCAGCTATTTTCTGCATTAGAGGAACATTAGAGCTCAGCCAGCCTTCTCCAGGATGTTGCAGGACAGAGACCTCCACCCACTAGCCTGGAATCCTCACACACTAAGACATTTGGTCACATTCAGACAAGCACATGACTCACTTCAGGACATGTGAGAAACACTGTAAATAATTTTGCCTCCCCAGAAACTTAAGTATAATAGGTTACTGTTGACCAAAGCCTTACAAATAATATAAATTGACATATTTTACTTATTTATAATGTAATGCTGTATTACACACAGCATTTTTACAATAAAGTAAGTTAGACTGGGTACCTACCTGGGGCAGGGAACGTAAAGCTCTCATGTCTGGATTTTGGAACCAAACAAAGGTTCACCGGAGAGAGTAGAGTGGGCATCTCATTACAACTGTTTATAACTATTAATGCCCTGTCATTGCCCTTTCCTTCTGGAGGTAGGAAGTGTCTCTGGGCCCAGGAACTCAATATAGTCTCTGGTCATTTATGTTCACACAAAACCGGTGTAGAAGGCACAAGTCGTCCCCTGACGACTTACATGATAACCTCCAGTGGTATGCATCTAGCACCAGTTTCTTTCTAATTTATGCATTCATAATTTGAAATTACTTTAAATCACCTGGAGCATATCCCTGCCATAGACGGTAAGGACAGAAGTATCCTCCCACATGATATCAATATGGTTTTCTTATGAACCAGGGTATGTAGTCCATTTGAATCTATTGGCAGAAAGAGAGTCTCCAGATAAGTTACACTAAAGCTAAAAGCATTGCTTTTGATAGTCTCCAAAATTAAACTCCAAAGTTTAACATTAAATAACAACATACTGTAAAGTAATTAGATTTGTTATCTACAGCTGTATTTTGCTGTTAATTTATAAAGACAATATCCCAAGAAAGCAAAAAACACTAAAACATCTCTTCCTGTTCTTCAACTCTGCAACCTCCTTGGTCTTTAATGCTTCTTGATTGAACTACAACAGCATTCTAGTGAATCTCTAAACCTCTGTTCTGTCTCATCCTGGCCACTTCCACCAAACCCATTCTGCACACAAATGTATGCCCATATACAGCGGTGAGCCAGGAACGTGTAATCATCCCTCTGCAGGTGCCGGCTTCCACCCCTGGGAGTCACTCGGGTCGCCTCTTGTCCCATGTATTCCAATTTGACACTCTTTGCTCTTGTCTCTAACTTCAGTTCTGATGGTTCCCTCTGGATATTTTATCCCATTTCAACCCCAGCATCTCTCCCAAACACAATCCTGCTGGTCACCTGGTTCTATGGTCCTAATCCTAGCATTTAGATCAGATAGTCTTCTGACCCACCACACCAGTCAGTCCTTCTGCACCTAATGGTCTGACAGAAGTTGGACAGTGTCCATTCTCAGGCGCTTCCAATCAATTCTCTTCATTGAAGCCAGATTCATCTTTCCAAAATGAAATGCTTATACTATCTGTCCCCTGCTTAAACTTCAGCTATATCTCCTATAACCTTCAAGATAAACTCCAAATTTCCTATTGGCAAACACAGCAAATCAAGTCCTTCACGGTGTTGCTCCAAACACCCTTTCCAGCCAACCCACCCACAACTCCCCCTTTACCACAGACATGACTTTTGTCTCAACTATTATGACATACGATTGACATTTGAACAGTGTAGGTGTTAAGAGCACTGACTCCTTTGCTCAGTTGAAAATTCAATTAATATTGAATATGAATTCATATAATTTTGCCTCCCCAGAAACCTAAGTATAATAGGTTACTGTTGACCAAAGCCTTACCAATCATGTAAATTGACATATTTTACTTATTTATAATGTAGTACTCTATTACACACAGTATTTTTACAATAAAGTAAGCTAGACAAAAGAAATTACTATTAAGAAACTTGTAGGAAGGCAGCACCTGTGACTCAAAGGAGTAGGGCACTAGCCCCATATGCTGGAGGTGGCAGGTGCAGGCCCAGCCCTGGCCAAAAACTGTAAAAAAAAAAAAAAAAGAAAAAGAAAAGAAAGAAAGAAAATAAAAAGAAACTTGTAGGAAGAGAAGATACACTTACTATTCATGAAGTGGGCCAGAGTCATCACAAAGGTCTTCACCTTCGTCTTCTTTACACTGAGTAGGCTGAGGAGGAAAGGGAAGAGGAGGGGTTAGTCTTACTGTGTCTGGGGTAGCAGAGACAGAAGAAAATCTGCGTATAAATGAACTTATTCAGCTCAAATCAGTGTTAAGGGTCAACTGCACTTGCATTTCCCCCAATGTACTATGATTTCCTGCTGCTGAATTCCCCCTCTCTGAAATGCTCTTTCTTACATTGTTTACTAAGTGAATTCTGTCTTCAAAATTAAATATCAACATTTTCTTCTCCAGAAAATTCTCCCTGATTTCTCTGAGCAGAGCTTACCATTTCATTCCTGATGGTCCTATAGCACTTTTCCTAACCTTATTAGGCTCCACTGTAATCATTTCTTTTTAATATTATTCTAAAGGATTGTCTTTCATGAATCTTTAAATCTTTATTTCCTGAAATAGTATCTGATCCAGCATAATGGTTGAATGAAGGAACTAACAATAGCATGACTGACAATTAGCAGGTAGATTTAGAGCAGATCTAAAATAAATTCCTGGGAAAATTTTAGTGTTATCTTTGGATGAAAAAGTCCACCCATATTGGGCACTCTCATTGATTTCTTAATGGTGAAACAGAAGGAGAAGCATGTATTCTCTAGTTTGGGACCAATATTAAGAGAGTGGTCACAGTTGTTTCTCTAGGAAACTGGTGATTCCAGTCCATTCTCCAGGAATTCTGGAATAGAAGAAGAAGTTGTGATGAGAAACAAAGGAAGAAAAAGAAATGCAAGAAATCAGCAGCTGACAGATTTGCCGGGTAAAAAATAGAAACATCTGCCTTGATATCTATTCAAATATATGAGCTACCAGAAAAAGAAACCACAGCCAACAAATATTGTACAAGTTAGGAGAGGAGAAAAATTTTCTTCTGCATTTATAAGGCTGTATAAATGATGCTGAAGTTACATCACACTGGCAAGCAGACAGGATACCAGCCAGGAATGAGATAACACCATGAAACTGTCATTGTTAGTAGAGTTTTACCAAGGTGTTTGTAATTCTGTTGTTGCTATTATTGAATTCATACCTTTTTCAATAATCTTGATGGGCCAAGAGACCGTTCTCCTAAGTGAAGTACTGTTTTCTTCTTAATGAAGGGGAAAATAAGTATTTTTTTAGTGTGGCACCAGAGAATTAATAGAGTATTTAGATCTATTTTACAACTTTCTTAACTGACATGTATTGCTTTAATGGTTCTACTAAACTCTTAATTTTTTAATTCTGGAAAGTTATATGGGGAGAAAGAACTATCCCCAGAACTCCATGACTTAACAGGTACTACACTTGTGATTCTCCCATACATTTCCAAGTAGAGGTAGAAATGATCACACAAGAGTGTACAAAAAAATCTAAAATATTAATAATAGGAAGATAATCTGACCTCTACTGTTTTTATTTCCTAAGCCAGAGGTCCTCAAACTACGGCCTGGGGGCCACATGCTTCGGTATGAATTGTATTTGTTCCCATTTTGTTTTTTACTTCAAAATAAGATATGTGCAGTGTGCATAGGAATTTGTTCATAGTTATTTTTTTTTTTAAACTATAGTCCAGCCCTCCAACAGTCTGAGGGACAGTGAATTGGCCCCCTGTTTAAAAAGTTTGAGGACGCCTGTCCTCAGCTTGCATCAACCTCAACCAGCCACCGAGACCACTAATGCACCAGATCCCGGACAGGAAAGACAACCTCAGCATCCCTGCCTCCTGCCCATCTCCTATTAAAGGCCTTGCTGAGGGTAGTGTTATTTAGGAGTTACCTTTTATGACATGCAATCCCTCTGTTCTTCTAGGCAGTATGTTATAGCCTTGAATCAAAACAAACTGTTCAATGAGATGACAATCAAAAAGTCTGCAGAAAATAATCATAAAAAAATGTGCCATTTGATTTCATATTAAAAAATCATTGGGCTCATTCTAACCATCCCTTACATCAAGGTTCAAGTGTATCATTTCTTTAAAATAAAAAGAGAGAAAAAGAATACAGTCAGTTCTGGGAATATCTTGGCTACTCTGAGAAAAATCATGTGTGCTTCCTCCTTTCTAATAAGTATGATTCAAAACTGCAGCCCAGAAGCCTGGTGCGTTCTCCAGGTCCTCCCAGCTCTGTTCACAGGACAGTGACCACTCCTGCCCTTCCTTGCTTACTCTGGAGTTCATAAGCCCATCTTCTCCACCTCTTCTTGCTTTTCCTCTATTTTCCTTAGGCTTAAACCCTTTTTAGTGTAAATTCTCAGTCTTACTCTTTCACTCATTTCAGCAATAAAATGCATTGAGAATCCACTAGATATCAAGTATTCTGCTAAGTATCATAGATTGTGAGGAAAAAAAAACAATCGCAGAGTTTACGATCCAAGTGTAAAGAACTCATGATTTCTCTGTCAAAATTCCAGCTCCCAATATGTATGCTTCTGGGTCCGAGGTCCCTACAGACACTACTAGGCGTGATCACCCAGGACCTGAAGAGCAGAGTAATGAAAATGCACATTCTGCCCATTTGTAACCACCTGCAAAGCGGCAGATTCTGCCAAAGGCTGCTGACTTGTGAGGACATTCTAATTCCCCTGGCAGGCTCCTTGTCAGTACCTTCACTCCTCCTGTTCCTTGCACGGTCTGCTTAATCAGTACTGAACCACCCCAGTTTCCAGACCAAACTCTGACTGTCAGTCCCCTACTTTGCAAATGCTGTTCCCGTCCTCTGCCAACTCCCCACCTGACATACTCCCATTTATTATTCAAGTCATTGCTTAAAGAACACCTCCTTCATGCCTATCAGCAGTTCACCTCCTTTCCCCCTCCATCCCCAAAGTAATCCCTTCTTCTTTGGTACTGGAGTTGTATAGTGCAACAGTTTCTAGCTTGGTTTCCAAATTCAAATTAATTTGGGTTTTATTTCCTGGCTCTACTACTTAGTCACTGTGTGATCTTGAAGAATTTATTTAACCTTTCTGGTTCTCAATTTCCTAATCTGCAAAAGGAGACAATAACAGTATCTATCCCATAAGATTGTTAGAATTAAATGACATGAAGGATGTGTATGACTTAGAACTGGTTCTGTCCTGATACACAGTAGGCAATTTTACCATCAATCATAAGACACTGGGTTGTAATTATTTATTTAGGTTCACTCTACCCCACTAACCTGGCAGCTCATTAAGAGTAAGAACAATGTCTTATCCATCACAGGCCCCATCATATAGCAAATATACCATAGTGAGTTCCGAACTAAACCTAATGTATAAAATAAGTATGCCATAATTCATTGCAATTCAATGTAATTCAAACATAAATAATTTAAACTAACTTATATGGACAACTGTGCTGACTGCCATTAGAGGTCGTCCTCTTCCCAGGCTGTTTCTAAAACTTACTGTCACTTTATTGCTTGGCTCCAGTCACTCAGCAGCAATCTATCAGGTACCTGCTATGTCCCAAGCAGTGCATGAGGGAGCGGCAATACTTTGGTAAACTTTGGCAGCCCACTTCTCCAAAAAAGAGACAGACCAGTTCATACCACAAGGTCCTGCTGGGGTCATGGTGAGACAGCACACAAAGTGCCCCAAGGAAACTTAGCAGAAGCAACTAACCAATTTTTGGAATCAGATAAATGCAGTCCAGGTGACATTAAGAGTACGTGACCTTTCAGAGGTATCCTCTTTACATGCGAAGTTTATTATAACTGATCAACCCGCTGCCCAGAGGCACCCCTTGTCCAGAGGCACACTTCTCTTACTGTTAATAGAAAACTCTAGGGTACTCTAAAGATCAGTGCCTTAGAGTCTCAGGCAACCCTATCTTCCTTACAGCATTATTTCTAGAAGGATATTCAGCTTAATGCTACTTTATTTTGGCATATCTTTGGCACCTAGAAGTTAATAGTTAAATACAAATATACTGTACAAACCATAGAATGCTAAGGGGCATGCCAACTGGAGCCTGCTAGGCTGTCTAGAATTCACTGTAGAAAATCTTCCTGCCCTATGCAACCCATGACCCTTCTTAAAAGGATCAAATTTTTCTTCAAAACACTTATTAAAACTATTCATCCACAAATCATTTTTATTATGGTCCAAAAGACCTAAATTCTGTTTGCATGTAAACTGTGCTTTATGTACAAAACAGCCTGAGATAATCTCTAAGTCCTTTTATTAATAAAACATGTATTAGACACCTACTGAGGCACCATGATTATCATCACCGGTAGAAGGATTATCATATTTTTACTTTTTTCTTAATTATTATACAGTCAGTTTTCCCATATCTGTAGATTTGTTTATATAGTGAAGTAATTTGAGGGAGAGGGTGAAAACACTAAGAATGCAAAAGTCAATAGAATCGCTCATCAGAGTTTTAAATGGCTTCTGATTATAACTTCCAAGGTGTGCGGCAGGGACCCCTTCCTTTCAGCATCACACTGGGGCAGTTCTCTTTAATTCATAACTTTTCCCTTGCATATGACCTACAGTACTTTATCCCTCCTATCACCAATAGACTATGATTCTAGGTAGTGAGTCTGAATAAATTGGTAAAGTTCAGCACTTTGGTTCTCAAGCCCATCAGAGTTTGGACTCTGGCTCTACCATTCCCTAGCTATGTGACCTTGGGCAAGTTACTTCTCTGGACCTAGTTCCCTCATCTAAATAGAGTTGTTATAAAGATTGTATAAGATAACATATATAGAAAGCTTAGATAGTTGTAATAATCAAGCATTTCTCTAAGTGCATTAATTCATTTAGCCCTTGCAAGCTACCCATTCCATAGGGCATTTAGGAATATATATTAGGTCACCGTTTTACAGGGAATCCATGCCTCCCCATCACGCCATATTCTGTCTTTCTCAAGTCTCAAATATAAGGCCAGGTTTCTTACCAAGGCCAGCCTTGAGGTAGTACTGACCCCAGGCATCAGCCCTCAAACCCTTCCGCATGGCGCCTTTAACACCCTCTGTATGGCTGTTTCCCTGAGATAAATAGGCAGCCTGCAGCACTTTGCACTAGCTGCAAACCTGTCTCTGCTTTTAGCCCAGCAGAGCTGGCTTTGCTGACTTTAAGGACATGGTGCAAAGCACAGCTCTTTAGTTTCCAAATGAATGAAAATGACATACTGAAAGCAAAGCAGGCCACAGCATCTAGCTGAAAACAACAATGACTCACAGGAAAGACAAAGTCTGAGTAAGCACCAACGAAAGGCCACTCGTCCCTTCAATAATATCACTTGGAAAAATATGGTCTCACCATGGAACAACCAAAAACATATGGACAGAAATCTACCAGGCTTTTCAGGATAGTCTAATTTCCATCTGGTTTATAAATTTCCTAACTTCTAAGTCAACTTTAATAGGAGTTGGAGAGAATATTACAGGGACCACAGATATTAGAAATTTTTATATACAGCATGCACCTACCTGCATCATGACTAGCATTGCTAATCAATTGTGAAATGACTATTAGATAGCTTTGATAGGAGAGCTTTTTATTGCAGTCTAAATACTGGACCACAAAAATATTCCACTGGCCACAAAAGAGATTGAAGCTTCTTTACTACCACTGTATTTTGTCAGAGGTATGGACAGAAACCTAAAATAATAAAAATAATAATCATAAATAAAATATTCAGTGTGCTACTCCTTTCTTGTTTAACATATTCATTATACATTTTTTAATGCTACTTTATTTTGGTATATCTTAATTCTGAAAATACCTTATAACACATAAGCTTTTCTTCCTGTCTAGTCATTATTTTTATGGCTGATTACTCAATATATGAACAATTATATGTGTGCAGCAAAAAATATGCCTTGATTTTAGTGCCAGGAAATGTTAAAATTTTGAACAAAAAATACTATTTACATGACGTTTCCCAGAAAAAAAAATTAGGTAAAAGAGTCTAATGAATCAGTATCATCTTTACTTTCTTGAGGACTTCTTAGGAATTGAGAGCTAAAAAAGGAAATGTCTAGGATATTAAGAGTACTGTCCCAAAATATCTGGTATTAACTAAATAAAAGGCTTATTAACCCAAATCAAACATTCCTAGAAGACTAATATATATATTTAGTGTTTTTGGCTCCTTGGCATCTAACCCCTGTGCTATGCATGAGAAAACTGATGAAGCAGAACCTACCTCCCACTTGATAAGCCGAACATACTGGGTACTAGCTTGCCTGGCCTCACTTGCAGCTAGCATGCTGGCACATGGCCTTGAGTTCTCTTACTGTAGGCACTCACCTCAGCTTTTGAATCCAGAGCTAATGACTAAGAAGGAAGAACTTGATTGACTCCATTCTGGCAACAGTGCTAGCAGGCGGGGACAGAAACTACATTCATTTTGCAGAGGCAACAGCCATAGTGATTTTGAGGCCACCTCCAGTGCCAGCATCAGGCTGGAGGTAAGGTAAGCTGATGTATCTGTGCCCATCAGTAGAGGCACCGGTATCTTCCTGGAATACTCTGTCCCATGACATCGCACAAAGTGCCTGGCTCTATAGGCTTCAGGCCTGGGTCTTCAGCACTTCTAGAGATTGTCAGATATACAGTTCTCTGAAACGATTTGTATGAGTCTATTGTATGAGACCAGAATTCTCATTATTTCATTGTATTTATTTTTTAAAATATTGAACATGTTATTCCAGCTGTATATTATAACTTGAAAAAATGGGGCAGTTTCTTTTAGGTTAAGAAAGAAGAGGACACAGACACAGAAGTTTTGCAATCAATAGCAAGGCAATTGTCAGTCTTGCTATTGCAAAACAGTTGATGTCAGTTTGGAGAATTCTCGCTCTGAATTCCAGAATGTACTTTCCAAGAGGCAATGACTGAGTACTGACAAGCAATGCACATTAGCATTTAACCGCTCCTTCTTGCCCCTCAGTTCTCAGACCATATCCTACTGTGCTTCCCAGCCTGCCCTTTCCCCCACCCTGGCTGCTCCACACCGGGAGTCACTCCCCTCCACTGAGAATGTTCTAGGTCAACCTCCTTGTCCCACTGGACTTACCCTCATGTTATTCATTCATTGCCCATTTTCTTGTCAGAATTCCTTAGCACAATTTTCTGCTTCTTTAAAGGGGATACTTAACAATGTGATATATACAACACATTGCTAAGAGAGTATATTTGAAATGTTCTTACCTGTAAAAAAACATACACGAGGTAATACATATGTTAATTTAGCTCGATTTAATCATTCCACAATGTATACATCTATCAAAAGATCACATTGCACACTATAAATACATACTATATAATGTCTGTCAATAAAAATAATAATTAATTAATCATTATTTTTAAAAGAGGAGGCTTGATTAAATTACTCCACTTCTTCCTAATTCTTAGGAGATAAAAATCATAGCATAAACTGTGCATGTGCAAACTGTTCTTGCAAGAACTGGCCCGTATGATCTCTCACTAGCATTAAGGAATTCTTTCTGTTTATATCTCTGACAGAAGAGAAAACCTTTTGTGAGAATTATATCTGTCCTACTTGCAGAGAGTAATATTACTTCAAGCAGTATCTTAATAAAGGATTCCACAATTAACTTAACAATTCAATTGAAACTGTCTCTCATACTAAGCAAGATTATTCAGGACCTGGATGATTCAGGATGGTTATGATTTACAATCGTGTGTTCAAGGCAAACACCAGAGACATGAGCATATATCCTCTTAATAAAGGAGAAGCCAGGCATTAAACAAATTCACTTGCTCAAAACACATAGCTGGTTCCTTGTGGAACTGGATTATTGGGACTCAAAACTTGGTATTCGACTTCCTACGTCATGCTTTTCCTCCACATAACTGTATCTCTCAACTGTAAGGGTCTATCATGACACCTGCCCACATCCACAGCCCAGAGTCATTTTTAAAAGAAACTGCTCCAACTCGAGGCCTGCTGAGACAACAAGGTGGCCAACCCTGGCAGTTGAGTCACACCCTTCCCTGGCTGCCACCTACTGAACAAGAGTGACCCCAAAGGAAGCCGATCCACAGATGGGTCTGCAGCCTGGGAGGTGGCCTGGACAAAAAGTTTTGACTCAACGGGAGTGATCTGAGTCAACCAGATTCTACGCAAGTCTTGTTCGTTTTAACCAACAGACTCCAGTTGAGTCAGCCTTTCTAGAGATAGTGGTTGAGCACATTATTCTGATTAACTGCATACCATAACCCTGTTCAACTTTCTATTTCATCACTTTTATGTACATAGGTCCTAACAGAATAAAATATCACAGATTGGAAGCTTTCAATCTCCTTGACCTCTGATGAGCACTTCTCTCCTGAAATACTCATTCCTTGGATTTCACGGCCCCACACAGTCTTGGTCCTCTCTGATTTTTGATGCTTCCTCTTCTATGTGCTAGACAGTATTTTGAGTGCTTTATATAAATAATCTCATTTAAGGCTCTCAACAATCCCATAAGGCAAACACTATTAGTATCCCTATTTTGCAGATGAAAATGGGTTAAGGAATTCTACAAGCGTAATGGGAGGAGAGAAGGAAAAAGGATAGATGAGAGATATAGTTGGAAGACAATCAACAAGCTCGGCTGCTAGATTAGGTGTGGATGAGAGGAAACAGAAGAATTAAGGAGGACACTTAACAAGGTGAATTGTGCTGCCAGTTGTCACTCTAACTGGATACCCAGAAGTATCTCAAAGCACCTCATGTCTAAAACTGAATTTAACATTTTTTATAAGACCTGCTCCTATTTTTAATATTTCTTAAATATTTGCTTTTTCGAAGGCTGTCATCACCCCTTTTGTTAAGGGATGATGCATCCATCCCTGTTATGCAAATGAGAGAAGCAGTTAAAACTATAGTAAAGATCCTTCTAGGTACTCAAATTGTATTCTCTGACTTATTCATTTATTTACTAGACTTTTACCTCTCCTGTTTATCCAAAAGCATCTCAGGAGCAGAGCTTGATCTGTAATTTGAGTTAACATTTATGGAGCACTTTCTGAAGGTCAAGGCTTGTGCTAAGCCCACTGGCTGCATCTTCCGTGTAATTTTCCCAACAGCCTCTGGGTCATAGTAGTTAAGAGCAGGACTGAGGCTGGATGCCATCTGTAATCCTAGAACTTTAGGAGGCCGAGGTGGGAGGACTGCTTGAGGCCAGGAGTTCAAGACCAGACCAAACAAAAGCAAGGCCCCATTTTTACAAAAAATAGATAAATTAGCTAGGTATGATGGCTGGTGGCCTATAGTCCCAGCTACTCAGTTGGCTAAGGCAGAAGGATTGCTTAAGCCCAAGTTAGTGGTTGCACTGAGCTATGATGATATCATTGCACTCTAGCCTGGGTGACAGAGTGAGACCCTGCCTCAAAAAAAAAAAAAAAAAAAAGAGCAAGGGTTAAACTGCCTGAGTTCAAATCCCAGCTCTGTCATAGGATTTGAGGGTGGAAAGTCATCTTTTCTGTGCCTTGGTTATGACATGAGACTTGAGAGTTTACAGGAAAGACATGTAACCCAGATAAATGAGATCAAATAAGGCTTTCCAGAATGGAGTGCAATGCTGTGCTAAATCTTTGTTCATAACTCTACCAGGAGAAAGGTGTTGCAGACAAAGAGAGCAGCCTTTGTAAAGGCCCAGAAGAAAACCAAAGCATAGAATCTTTTGATATCTGCCAATGCAATTTATCAAGAGCAGGAAAGGATCACAAACTCAAACTCCTACAAGTGGCAGGTCTGGGAAGTGAGTGAGGCTGACCAGGGCAAGAGAATAGGAAGACATGAGGTTCAGGGCAAACTGGTAAGCCTGTGACCCACCTGAAGGGGCTGCCTCTACTGGAGTCAACCTCCTTCCCTCCCTCTCGTAAGCCCTGTACACTGCGTGCACTGTCTGGAAACTGCTTTGCGTGGTTGGCTCCTGAACATCATTTTAGCACAAATGGGATTTGGAAGACGCCTTCTCTAATCATTGCCCACTTGCTTAGCCCTAGACCTGCCAGTACTCCACTCCAATTTATTTCTTCAGAGCACTCACTATTATGTGAAATTATTTGGTTCATTTGTTTATGGTTGTATTTTGTGTCTTTGCTTAATTGTATATTGGGCATATAAGCTAAGCTCAATCAGAGCAGAAAACTTTTCCAGCACCAATGGCAATGGCTGACACACAATAGAAGCCTCATTTCTTCATTTTGAAGAAATAAATGATGATTTTATTGTGCACCTTCTCAGGCCAGGAACTATGAGCTTCGGATACAGATTTGGCAATCATGGAAATACAGGTAGTAGCTAATGACACAGGGATGGATGAGAAAGCCCAGGGCATGTATGGGGAGCCAAAAGATAATGGGTCCAAGAGAAATTCTTTGTAGGCATAAATGTAAGAAGAAAAATCCCAGAGACTGATGAGACATAAGGGTGGAATCAGGAAAGAAGCGGCACCACAGAAGCCAAAGGAAATCGGAGTCCACAGTGTAAATCAAAACTTAAATCAAAACTCTCATTCATCTGCTTCCATCTGGTTATGACATGCACCAGACACCTGAACAGCCTGTCCAGGTTTCTGTGATATGACCCATAGAGATATCACGTCTCTTCTCTTTTTACCTTATTCAAATAAACTATCCTACATTCTCACCTCTGATAAATTTCCATTCATATACTACATGATAACACTGATTGTGTTATACAAACATAATAAATGATTTAGTGTTGAAATCAAATTTTTCTCTTTTATAAAATTATTTCTTTATTAACAAGATAGAATCTGCCATTCTTATATTCTGATCCTGATCCTGTTCCCTGGGCTCTCAAAATTTTGGTAGTGTCATGAGCCTATAGTTTCCATCCAGTGTTAAGTAAAGGTTGAAAACATAAATATCCTATCTGGCCTCCTTCTCGTTCTCTTAATCTCTCTCTTTGAAAAAAAATGTATTTAAATTATAATACACAAGTCACATCTTCTGCAATTATAAGAGGTGCTCACACATGACTTGCATCCATCTTTTGTTATCAGTATATATCAAGTATTACAATTTTAACACAGATTTTTTTCTTTCTTAAAATGTGTATACATTGTAGGCTAGAGGCCTAGAGGAGGAGACGGGGAAAGACCGGGAGAGGAACGGAGAGAGCTTCTCTCTCCCTGCTTGAAATCTCTCCCACTACCAGGAGCTTTGGTGTTTTCTGTATTCTTTTCTGTAAATCAATTCTGTCTTATCACGGACGTGGGGGGGGAAATAATGTAATGAAGAATAATAAAATACATGTATTTAAAAAAAAAAAAGAAAAAGAAATTTTCTTCTCAACTGGAATCAAGGTCACCACATATTGCTCTCTTCTTTCAAGCTTTACATTGTGCTTTCTTAGAGGAAGTGTTAAGACAGCATGTTCACTAGAGCTAAGGAATGTTTACAATAAACTAGAATTTTTGCCTGCTCTGGATCTAAAATGGTTTCAGATGCTCAAGCAGAGTGGAAAAAAAGAACAGCTGTCTCTCCCTCCTACCATCGCCACCATTGATATTTAACAAAGCTATTTTTAAGAAGAGAATTATATTCGAAGTTTTTTAAGGCATTTTCTAAATTGTAAGGATAACTTTTTTTAAGAAAACACAAATGCTTGTATCAATTCAAAAATGAATATTGTATAATTGGCTACCAAAAAAGAATGTAAATTCTTGTTAATGCCTTCCAGTAATTTAGCCATAATTTCCAACTTAAAATATAATGATTCTAGTTGCAAGCAAAGCAAACCATTATAATCTCAGTAAATTATTTAGTATCCTCAATGAATCTCTAACAATAAAAAATTTATTTAGAAATTATTAAATTTAAACAACTTTAACACAGAATATGCAGAGGGTGCAAAAATGCATGCATCTTTTAAGAAAGAAAAAAATGTACTAAATTTATAATATTCAAGTCACATTTGACTTCTACAATTA
This sequence comes from Perodicticus potto, assembly GCA_963574655.1. Classification (NCBI taxonomy): domain Eukaryota; kingdom Metazoa; phylum Chordata; class Mammalia; order Primates; family Lorisidae; genus Perodicticus; species Perodicticus potto. The sequence continues at coordinate 19,489 of CAUYRH010050070.1, forward strand.
TAAGAGGTGCTCAACATGACTTGCATTCATCTTTTGTTACTGGTATCTATTGGGTATTACAACTTTAATACTTTTCTCCCCTTTCTTAAAATGGGTATACATATTTTGACATCCTACATATATTCACATCTTAGCCACAACCTGCAAAATGAATAAGTACACATTATGAATGTGATAAAGCCTTCATGATGAACTAGAGCATTCTCTAGTAAACACTGTGAATCTCCTTAGTAATAATGTCAAACAGTACTACCATTCAAAACTACATGATTAATAATAATAGAGCAGGCAAAGGAACAATTAACTTCCCAAGTAAAGAGCTTAAAATGTTTCTAATTATAATAATACAGCGCCCCTTTTTTAAAAAGCCAAATCAAAGATTCAGACATCAAAAGGCCATCAGGTCTCTCAATATAGACCATTTCCAGACCTAGTTTACTCCACATAAAATCTCCTATGGGGTGTTTTCATTTTTCACTAAGAATAGAGATATATGGTTCAAATTACTGAATGTTTCTTCAAAGTTCCTCAACATTTGTGTATTACACAGCTCAAATGAATAAAATTTATATCAAGTAATAAAAAACTAGAGGATGGAAGAGCAAAGAGAGGGAAGGAGAGAGGGGGGTGGGGTCTTGGGGCCTTGGTGTGTGCCACACCTTTTGGGGGCAAAACTCGATTGTAAGAGGGACTTTACCCAACAAATGCAACTAGTGTAACTTGGTTTCTTGTACCCTTAATGAATTCCCAACAATAAAAATAAAAAAAAAAAACTAGAGGATTAAGATTTTAACAGTCACCAATTTTGAAAGACCTTTATTAAAAATTATGACATCAAACTTCAGTGACTATGATTTAGAGAGGAATAAAGGAAATTCAGTGAGTATATAAAAGCATGTTTTTCAAAGATGGAAATGTTTGCCATTTATTTGTCTATTGTTTATTATAATATGACAAAATCCTTCTTCCAGAAAATCAAGTGTATTTTTCTATACTCCTAACCACATGCTTGGACACTAACAGGCCATCAGATTCATGTCCTTGCAACATTTTATTTCTTCTGGTAGGAAAATTCCTTCTTCTCCACTAGTTTATTCCCTGACTATTCTTCAAAAATTAGCTTATTGCCAAGAGATATTCAAAAGTAAGGCTTTCTCCAGTGTCACTTTGATCACGTACCACTCTGCTACCAAATTCTTCAACCATTCAGCTTTTGGGGAAGTTAGGGTCTTCCTAAAAGCAGACTGCCAGTTTCCTGTACTTTCTATTCCAGCTGGGCTGGTCTCCCCAAGTTTTTTCACAAACACTCTGCACTCTCCCTCTCTACATAGTAGCTCATGCTTTTCTAACTTCCTGGGTGACACTATATAAGAATAAATCTACTGAGTATAAAAGCCACTGTATTCAGAATATAACTTGGGGACACCATCAGGAAGAGCTCTATTTAAATTATAAAATTAACGGTTAATTTTCAGAAACTTATTACATATGAAACTTATTTTCTAATCTCTATGAAGAAATCAGAATATCTGACGCTAACTGCAACATATCTGTGAGAAGTCACCGTCACTGAGGATGTTTCTCCAGTAATCCAGATGTATTATTTAATGTAGTTCTCTTCCTTTAACACACAGGCTTAAGTCCAACGTCAAACTATTTGAGGTTAAAGAAGTAATTGCTTTCAATATGGCCAATGATTTCTAACTTTTTTTTTTTTTTTTGAGACAGAGTCTCACTTCGTCACCTTTGGTAGAGTACTGTGGCATCACAGCTCACAGCAACCTCCTACTCTTGGGCTTAAGCTATTCTCTTGCCTCAACCTCCCAAGTAGCTGTGACTACAAGGTGCCTGCCACAATGCCTGGCTATTTTTTGGTTGCACTTATCATTGTTGTTTAGCAAGTCTGTTCTGGGTTTGAACCCACCAGCTCCTGCGTATGTGGCTGACACCCTAGCTACTGAGCTACCGGCACCAAGCCTATTTCTATCTTTTCTCGATTGTTTTGTTTGTAAAACTTGATTCCTTATCACTATAGTTGACACTAGTTTTCTGATTTGCAAAAATACAAACCAATAGTTAAATTGACTGCACAAATAAGGTGCTATAGTAAAATGATGGCCATACTGACACAGTACAATAATGGCCAACAGATGTAATAACATAAGAATTCCATTGTAACTCTCCAGGCATAAAGTGATGATGGTTTTTACTTAATGTTTTTTTTATGATAGTGACTATATGTGCATGGACATAGAAGATAAAATTTCTTAAGAGTATTTTTAGCACTAATTATCAAAGAAAAATTTTGTTTATGAAGCCTGGCATAAAAGATACAAGCAAAATTTTCCCAAAGTTGAGAAGCTAAACTTGCCCACCTTAATTGATTAACCTAATTTGATAGAAAAAGCAATTAAGAATACCTAACTCTCTTCATTATAATTATATGGTTATCAAACAACGCTTTAATCTGTGATCTGAGTTCTTGAAGAGAGTAGAGCACTAGAAAAAAATACTCTTATCAAATACCTGGAAACTGCTTATACAATCCTAAATGCCCACTCTCCTTGTGTAGCAGCAGCTACAACTAGGGTAAAAGCTAAATATATATGCCAACTGGCAGAGGATTATGTTGAAAGTAATAATAGAAGCTGAGTAAAACAGAATAAAAGCTAAAAACAAGTAGGTAGCTGCCCCAGCAATTCCTCTCCCAGGTTTATACTTAAAAAATTGGAAACAGGTACTCAAACAAATAATTGTACACAAAAATTCATAGCACACTATTTACCATAGCTAAAGAACAGAAATGACCCAAATGCCCATTATCAGTTGAATAGATAAGCACATTGTGGGATATACATATGATGGAATATTATTCAGCCAAAAAAGAAGCAATGATGCATACAGCAATGTAGATGAACCTTAGAAAACTTTATGCCAAATGAAAGAAGCCAGACACAAACGGTCACAAATGGTCTGATGGCATTTATACAAAATGTCCAGGAAAGATAAATCCATAGAGATAGAAAGCTGATTGTTGGTAGGAGCTTCTGAGAGAAGATAAGGAATGGGAATTAACTGCTTAGTAAATGTGGGCTTTTACTTGTGGTGATGAAAAAGATCTGGAACCAGGCAGAGGCAGTAGTTGAACAACACTATGAATGTATTAAATGTTGATGAATTGTTCATGTTAAAATTGTTAATTTTATGTTACATAAATTTTACATAAACTAAAACAAACAAAAAGACTGTAGCTGTAACTAGATCAGGAGTCCAAATTCAAATGCCTACAGGGGCAGTTAACAAAAATGAGAAGAGTAAGCCAAAGACCGCATACCCTACATGTAATTATGTTCCTGGTACTTTTTTCTTTAATGTTTAATTTTTGCTTTTGCCTCTTATATTTTCTTTTCTTAGCCAGTCTAATAGATACTTGTCTAATTTATTCTTTATAAATTGGTTTTGGTGTTTCTCTGCATTGAGTTTCCAATTTCATTGATTTCTGCTCTTAGTTTTATTTCTTTCTTTCCATACTTTGTTGCTCTTTAATCTAGATTTTTAAGGGTTAAGACTTAGCCTATTTCAGTCTAGATGCTAATTTAGAGATATTCTATAACATTTGATGGGTAATACTTTTATTGTTTCAGTTTTAAATATTTGGTAATGTTTATTGTGATTTCCTTTGTAATCTTAACTTATTTAAAAATACAATTTTGAGATTCCAAATATGAGAGCTTTAAAAAAAAATCAGGCTGCTTATTATTGATTTCTAATTTAATTGTACAAAGAACAGAAAATATAGTCTCCATAACAATGATTCTCTGAAAGTGGTTGTGATCTCCTTTGTGAAGTATCATATAATAACATGTGCCATAATAAAAATTAAGCAAATAGTCCAAATCTAAGATATACATTCATAAATCACTGCTGTCATAATGGTGTAGAATCACGATTACTGAAGCTATTTTCCTGAGCTGAATTGTTTAAGGAGAGATGCTAAAGTGAAAGGAAAATAGGATAAACATACATTTCCTGACCGAATGTAAGGAAGAAAATCAAGAGAATGTGTGTCCCAAAAAACAAAAAAGAAGTGTTATAAGGAAGGAAGACTGAACAAAATCCAGATTAGAGGAAGAGGCTGTGGTCACAAGAGGGAAGAAGTCAGACTGGACAGGGCCAAAGAGGGGAAGATGAGGCAATAGAGGCAATAGGTAAAATCACTCTTGAAAGAAAGCTGAGCACAAAGTAAAGATGAAAAAAACCACAGTTGAAGGGTAAAGTTGGAGTGAGATTGAGAAAAAGGTTTTTGAGATGGATATTCACCATGTCTAAGTTATACAAGGACCAATGTCATTGAGAGATACCAAGGGAGTCTTGCATCAGACTTCAAAATGGAGAAAGTTGATATAATTGCAGGAGGAAGTAGAGAATTGGTGGAAGAATTAGTATAGGGAAAGCATACTATAAATTAATAAAATGTAAGCACATGGGAGTTTAAAAGGACATTAATGAAATCTGAAACAATATTTTGGCCTGGAGTCACAAGAACAGAAATGGTACCAATTCTACATGTAATTAGTGAGAGGCAGAGCAGTACTGTTTATCAGTCTAAAAGTGATGACAAAGCCTTCACTATACACTCCATGAACTAATAGTGCCAGCATAATTTTTTAAAAGAGATGAAACCTCTGAAGGAGTTGTCTGTGGTCTACTATATTAATACAGCATATATTCAATGGTGTGAAAAATCAAAGAATACTCGTGGCAACAGAATGTGATTTTTTCTGGAATAAAATAAAAACCCATTTGGGAGATCATGAGTCAGCTTTTGATTCGCTTATTAATTTTGCAGAAAGCTAACCATGTTACACTGCTCAGGAGGTCATACAGCTCCACATGCCTCACTCTATCCTCTTGAAAAAGAATCATCAAACCATAAAGCAAGCTGAGATCAAGGACATTTTGTTTTTGTTTTGTTTGTAAGAAATCAAGTTTCAAAGTCATGGAAATGTCAGTATGTACTTAGATTTTAGTCCCACAAACCAATCTATAATTGAATCTACATCAAATCACAATAGATTCTAACAGTGTTGATGCTGACTTACAGATTTCCTCACTATGCAATTACAAAAAGGTTAGGAATATATATATATCGCATTGCAAAAAGAAAACTATCCAAAAAATAAGAGTAAGAATGGTTTTAGCCTTCATAGATAAAGTCAGATCTGGCTAATATCTCACCAATAGCATCATCCAACTTCTCACTAAAAAAATGTAGAAAGAGAAAGGGGAAAAAACAAAAATAAAACATTCCAATAAGAACCAACATAAAAATCCAATGAAAGAATCTGGGAGGAATCTCAATCAAATACAAAGTAAATGGGGGAAAAAACTGATAATAAATAGCTATACAGGTCTACCTAAAAACAAATATAAATTAGCTTCAGGAAATATAACCTGAGCAAAATGAGAGGAAGACAACTTCTATCTCTTCCAAGTCAAAGAGACTATGTCTAAATAGTCTTCCATAATGATGTATTTTTCTTCCATGCTTTTTTCTTATATTTATTGGTAGTCTCTACACATCCATTCAGACTCTCAGAAAACATCTGGATTGAAGTAAAGAACAAATGATATGAATGTACTGTGTGCAGGGAGCTGTAATCTCCACAAGTAGAGAAATACAAATGGATATAAAAATAGAAAAAAAAATTGAGTTCAAAATACACTAAGAACTATAAAATTCACATTAATTCAGAAAGTCAAAGACTCAGAATACAGATTATGAAAAGATATACCTTAGGTAAAGCAGAGTTTTTATAGGTGATACTTTCCTACAAAATTAGAAATACACTGGCAGCTGACGAATGTTTTTACCCAGCTGTAAATTTTCAAGAGAATATGACAACTATACAAGCTGACATAGAGCAGGAACAGAACAACCTATACCCAAAATACATTGCACACTAACGTCAGACTCTCTCTAGAATAGTGCATACACAGTAAGAGCTCAATAAGTATTTGTCATTAACACTGGACAAAATCTACCTTGTTTGTGACTGAGTAACAAGGAAGCACATACCAACGGGACTCTGAAAGCTGTTGCAGAATCAGGGGGAAAAAAACATTAAAGATACACAGAATAAAAACCTACCATCAAAAAGATCTCATGCATGGTATGACAAGTTCATAAAGTCATCCTAGAAAAAATGCTACATAGCTCATTGCTGAATATTGCTATGGTCACCTTTGAAGTACTACCCTTGGGAAGCTATACACTGATACCAGCACCTAATCCGCCCCTCAAAGCAATTTTGGAACTCTTTTTCTGGAATGGTCTTCAGAGCTATTGTCATGTTATCTTTGATGTCCTGAATGTCATTGATATTTCCCTTACTTTCAGGTAAAGAAAACAGATATCGGGGGCCAGATCATGTGAGTAGGGAGGCTGTTCTAATACAGTTATTATTTGTTTATTGGCTAAAAACTCCCTCACAGACAAGTGCTGTATGAGGTGGTGCACTGCCGTAATGCAAGAGCCAAGTGTTGTTAGCCAAGATTTTCAGTTAAGATTTTCCTGTTTCTCTATCAATGTTTACTTGGTCTACTGCTATGCTTCTATGCTTCTCATAGTAAGCTGACAGTTTTGCACATAATTTAATGATTTTTTATGTTTTCATCAGTTTCACGCATTACTAGCTGTCCTGACCTGTCTTCATAAGTGACACTCTCTGCCCTCAGAAAAACATTTAATCCATTTGTACACTACCACTTTCTTCATGGCATTATCCCCATAAACTTGGACTAACAAGTCCCTCATTTCACCTTCACTCTTGCCAAGATATTCCATTTTTGTGGAATATCTTTTTCTACCCCTTTACCTTGAGTCTACAAAAGTCTTCATCAGTTAAGTGAATGTCTTGAAGGCAGCATGTGTTTAGGTTCTGTTTCTTTATCCATCCTGCCAATATGTATCTTTTAAGTGGTATATCTGAACATTTTTCAAGATAGAACCTGTTATACCTCAAAACAAGTCTCAATATATAATTTTAAAAATCAAAATATCAAGCATTTTCTCTGACTACAGGGGAGTAAAACTAAAAATCATTTCTAAGAGGAATTCCTAAAACTATAAAAATAGATGGAAATTAAACAACTGGCCCTTGAATGACCTTTGGGTGTACCATGAAATCAAGACAGAAACTTGTAAAATTTTTGAAATGAACAAAACTAGTGACACAATTGATAAAAAAAAAACCTCTGGGACATAATAAAAGCAGTAATAAGAGGGATGTTTACAGTTATACATGTCTACATCAAAATGATTAAAAGATCACAAATTAACAACGTAATGTCACAACCTCAAGGAACTAGAAAAACAAAAAAAGTTCAAATAAGCTCAATCAGAAATGAACAAGGAAACATCACAATTGATACTATAGAAATACAAAAGATCATCTGAGACTACTATGAACAGCTCTATATACACCAACTAGAAAACCTAGAGAAAATGGATAAATTCCTGGAAACATAATCCTGAACACCAGTAAGTAAGTAGTATGATGTAATCAATAATTTTTTTTAAATGTCTCCCAACTAAAACAAAAAAAAACCCCCAAAAACCTAAAACAAACAAAAACCACAGGACCAAATGGATTCTATCAGATGTACAAAGGAAGACTGGCACTGATACGCTGGTAAAAAGGAGGAGAAAATCCCTCCTAATTTGATCTGTAAAACCAGTATCACCTGCCACCAAAGACAGGAAAAGACACAACATAAAAATAAAAATGCAGACTAATATCCCTGATGAACACAGATGCAAAAATCCTCAAAAAAATACCAGCAAACTAAATGCAACAGCACATCAAAAAGATAATTTATCACGATCAATTGAGGTTTATCCTAAGGACATAAGAATGGTTCTACATACACAAGTCAATAAATATGACTCACCACACAAATAATTAAAAACAAAACCCACATGATCATATTAATAGAAACAGAAAAAGCACTGGATAAAATTTAGCACTCCTTCATGATAAAAAAATCATGAATAAAATAGGCAGAGAAGGAACATAGCTGAAAATAATAAAAACCATACAGTCAACATCCTACTGAAAATAATAAAAACCCTATAGTCAACATCCTACTGAATAGAGGAAAGGTGAAAGCATTCCCCTTAAGAACTGGAACAAGAAAAGGATGCCCATATTCACCACTTGTATTCAGCATAGCATACATAAGTTATAGCCAAAGCAATCAGGCAAGAGAAATAAATAAAGGGCATCCAAATCAGAAGAGAGGAAGTCAAGTTATCTACCAATGATATGATATTTTATCTAGAAAACCCTAAAGAGTCCTCCAAAAGCTTCCTAGATTTGATAAATGAATTCATTAAAGTCTCAGGTTATAAAATCAGCATTCACAAATCAGTAACACTGCTGTATACCAATAATAACCAAGCTGAGAACCAAATCAAGAACTTGATCCCTTTTACAAGAGCAGCAAAACAAGATAAAATACCTAGGAATATATTTAACAAAGGAGATAAAAGATCTCTACAAGGAAAACTACAAAACGCTGATTAAAGAAATCAGACAACACAAATGGAAAAAATATTCCATACTCCTATATTAGAATAATTAATATTGTTAGAATGACAATTCTACCCAAACCAATTTAAAGAGTTCATGAAATCCCTATCAAAATACCAATGTCATACTTCACAGAAATAAAAAAAAAAAATCTTAAAATTAAATGAAACTGAATCTTAAATTTAGCTATATGGAACTGAAAAGAGTATGAATAGCTAAAGTATTTCTGAGCAAAAAGAACAAGGCTGGAAAGCATCATACTTCCTGATTTCAAAATATACTACAAAGCTATAGTAACCAAGTTAGCATAGTATTGGCATAAAACAGACAATGGAATAGAATAGAGAACCCAGAAATAAAGCCACATATCTATAGTGAACTTATCTTGTTTTTTTTTTTTTGCAGTTTTTGGCCGGGGCCGGGTTTGAACCTACCGCCTCTGGTATATGGGGCCAGTGCCCTACTCTTTTGAGGGCACCACCCTATAGTGAACTTATCTTTAACAGAGGTACCACAAGCACCACCCTATAGTGAACTTATCTTTAACAGAGGTACCAACAGCATATAGTAGGGAAAGGACAGTTTCTTCAATAATTGGTGCTGGGAAAAATGGATATCCATATGCAGTTAATTAAACTTGATCCTTATCTTTTACCGTATATAAAAATCAAACCAAAATGGATTTAAATCTAAGACATGAAACTGCAAGAAGAAAACATTGGGGGACACATCAGGACTTGGGGCTGAGTAAGAACTTCTTGAATAATAATATCCCCCGAAGCACAGGCAATCAAAGAAAACTTGGACAAATGGAATCACATCAAGCCAAAAAGCTCTGCACACCAAAGGAAACAATCAGCAAAGTAAAAACATAATCCACAAAATGGGAGAAAATATTTGAAAACTATCCATCTGTCAAGGGATTAATGATTGAAATATAAAGGGTAGCTAAAAAGTTCGTGTGCAAGGGCCGGGCATGGTGACTCATGCCTGTAATCCTAGCACTTTGGGAGGCCAAGGTGAGTGGATTGCCTGAGCTCAGGAGTTCAAGACCATCCTGAGCAAGAGCAAGACCCCTTCTCTAAAGAAAATAGCTGGGTGTGGTAGTGGATGCGTATAGTCCCAGCTACTTGAGAGGCTGAGGCAAGGGGATTGCTTGAGGCCAAGACTTTGAAGTTGCTATGAGCTATGATGCCATGGTACTCTACCAAGGGTGACAAAGTGAGACTTTGTCTTAAAATTTAAAAATTTTAAATTGCACACAAACTTTATGGGTACCCTGTACATGAAGCTCAAACAACTCAACAGAAAAAAAAATCAAATTAAAAATGAGCAATCCCCAACTCTATAAAGTATGCTGTGAGAGGTAACAGTATAGGTAGACAAGAAAATCAGACATGTTTTTGGTTGAATGGTACATTGTAAGTTGGATCTGTTCCTAATTTTAGTAGCCATAAAAAATAGTAATTTTTACAAACTTAATCAATTAGTCTTTAAATATATAAGCATAAGTTAAAACCAGCACCACCTCTTATTTATTATTAATAACTATCATAAGTTACAAGCTACTTTTATGTTGTGGTAGAACAGTATTTATAATTATTCTTTCAAGAAAACATTTTAAAAAGTTAAAATTTATTTTCTAAACAGAATAAAATTTCTTTATCTTTTATTGTTTTGTTTTTATTTTTATTTCAGGTTAATGTGAGGGTACAAACAACCAAATCACAATATTGAACTTATTAGGTAGAGTCCCTCTTGTAGCTATGTACTGCACCAAAATATGTGCTATACACTCCTACACTGTGCCCATTGAGTGGGAACACCCCAAACACCCCCCTCCACTCTCTCCTCTCCCTCCTTCCCCTCCCCCAACTTCAACTGATGAGTTTTTCTCCTATGTGGGCATAAATTAGATCATCTACTGGTTTCATATTAGTATTGAGTGCAAATAATGTACTTTTCTATTCTTGTGATACTTCGCTGAGAAAAATGTGTTTCTACTCCATCCAGGTTAATACAAAAAATGTGAAGTCGCTATCTTTTTTATTGCTGAATAGTATTCCATGGTATGCATTTACCACACTTTGCTAATCCATTCCTGAATCAATGGGCATTCAGGTTATTTCTACATGTTGGAGATTGTAAATTGAGCTGCAATAAACAATCTAGTGCATATGTCCTTATGATAAAACGACTACAGAATAAAATCTTACCCAAGTGACCCTGTAAAGATGTTTTCATTTTTTATCAGGGACAGAAATCTTTGCATTTACTATTCAAGTATGAAGGCTTCATTTTATCTTCTTTCTAGATACTTCCTTAATTCAATTTCTTTCCATTTTAAAATAAATATCACTATTGATTCCTTAAAGTATTTTTTTAACCAACCTCACAAACAAAATGACCAAGCCATACCTCCTCATTTTGGCAATATTAAAACTAAATTTAGAGTTACACTATTCAGCTATACTTTAAAATTCCTACATAAGACTGATTTTACCTACCATTCCCTTTCTACTAAAATTCAAAATCAAGTTCCTGGGTAAACTGGAAGGCTGTGCGCTTTAATGCAACTTCATCCAAATTTTTGCAGCAGGCAATGCTCCATTAAAAAACAAACCTAATCGGCTCGGCGCCTGTGGCTCAACGGGCTAAGGCGCCAGCCACGTACACCTGAGCTGGCGGGTTCGAATCCAGCCTGGGCCCACCGAACAACAATGACGGCTGCAACCAAAAAATGGCCGGGCGTTGTGGCGGGCGCCTATAG